>JAULBU010009790.1:0-24654 GCA_032358235.1 Odonthalia washingtoniensis
CCATCAGACCAAAGTTGCTAAACAAAAAGTTACAGAGCAAAACAAAAAGATGGAAGAAGTAAAATAGTCATCAGAAATTTCATAATTTTCACTTTGACAACAGAGGCTAATCTTTTTGGATTGATTTAAAAGCAAAATTCAGACCCAGAACAATAAATACTTTGCATCGAGAAATGGTCGTTCCTAGGAATGCACATAATTAATAATAGAAAGAGGGGTACTATTTGATACAAGGAAAGGAATGGATATAAAACACGTCCTTATAGATCTCCTGTAAAGCGAAAAATGTGTGAATGACCTACACTTGCCAAGTTTCTATTTTTGATCATGATGAACTAGTTCAAGACGTAGAAGAGTATGCAGTCCCAGGTGATTATCATTCATATACGGAGATTACGACGGATTAAAGGGAATGAACAGATAAAGATGAGATTTATGCAGTTAAAGACGATGTAATAAAAGAATAATTTAGCGACATTGATAAACGAGAAAATACAGTGGACAAGTTAATTAAATATAAGGGTAAAGCAAAGAATATAATTAATGGTGAACGTAAATTTAAGGTGAAAGAAAAAATATGTGGACAATTATAATGATGATACTATCAATATGGCACATAAAATTGATAAGGAATTCAGGAATGATATCGAAAGATTCAGTTTACATGTTGGTATCATTCAGAAGAAACGTTACAATTTAATGGTATGGGGTCGTATTCAAATGCTGCTGGATGTGATGGTTGGAAAGAATTCTCAAATTTTAGCAAAAACGAAGAAAAATTAGCACCATGAAAGGAAATTGAGGGTTAGGTCCATCAGAACATGGCTTCAGTCACATTTACCCATTTCGTGATTATTATTCTTCAGATTAATGTTGGCGAAGATGATGTTAGACCGCCAATTATAATCTATGATAAATTCCTTACCGTTTCTGTAAATGGTATGAATATTGTCATGCCTATAAGAATGACAAAGATAATAATGACTGTGCAGGTAGTAATAATTATTCTATCAGTAGTACTGGATAAGCTGAATTGTTATGGTGCAGAAAACCTCCTGACCGCCAACCTAATACCTATGGTTCGTGGAACGTTTGGAGATTCACATGCTGAAAGAGATGAAAATATTAATAATAGAGATGGTACATAAATTAGAGCAATTGGTAGAGATAAGGACTAGAGGTTAGTTTAGGAACCCGGTCTCACCGACGGTAGAAGGTTGATTGAAGAAAAGCATAAACAGGATGATAATTAATCAAAACCAGAAATAATGGACGACGCATAATATGTTCCACGCTCACCATCCGGAAGTCTTAAACATAATTCAAAAGAGGAACTTCGAATGGGAAAAATGGAGGTTTGTAAAGATGAAGTTGTGTTTGATCGGCAGATTTGGGAGTCCGAAAACTCCGAACCGAGTTGTAGCATGATCAACAAGGAAGTAGAGGCTAGTAACTGTTTAAACATAAATGATAAAGTTGACAATAAGGTAAGTTAGAAGGATAATAATGTAGAAAATGGAGGAAACATGCGTGCTGTAACAACCCCTGCAGTGTATGAAAATGATGTAGGAAATATTCGACTAAACCATATGGAAAGTCTTTATGAGTTTTGAAGGTCCAGTTATTGAAGAAGAGACAGAGTGGATTCGGATGACTTGGAAACTTGGACGCACGAAACACCGTGTGGTGACATTAATAATCACACAAATTGGTAGCCTTTGACGCGGGAACCCGGGATCGATAGACCAGTAAATAGTGCGGAGGATACTAAGACTTGGGATCGAGGGCCCACGAAGACAATATACGGAATTATTCGCAGGAATGTTTCGAGAATATCGTGCAAACCAGGGATCAATCACGATTAGATGCAATGGTGTCAACGTTAGCAGAGTGCCACAATAAAGATGGCGACCATGGAAGTAGTGTCAACTCTATCAAAATGCCGTAAATAAATGGAGACATTTGGCAGAGGTAGTGTCGACGATAGTCCACTGCGAGAATAAAGAGGAGATGATTTGGATGAGGTAGTGTCGAAGTTTGCACAATGCCACAATAAAGATGATGACGATGGGAGTAGTGTCAATGATATGAAAATTCCACAATGAGGATGGAAAAGACATGAGGATGATGATGAGGTAATCGAAGACAAAGCAGGAACCTTTAACGGTAAAAATATTTGGGAAGGGACGGACAAAATAATTAATGAATTAATTTAAACTGGTTGAATTGAGGAAAGAACACATGTTATTTTTGGCTGTATACCGTCACCCAAAACATGTGCATCAAGACGTGTCATTCTGGTATCTGAACAGGTCCAATCATTCACCAATTTAGGACTACGAAGAAGTATATCAACAAGGAAGGAAGTATAAATTAATAATGAAAGGATATCATTTAAACAAAGGGAAAACCCTCCGAATGATTCAATAAAGAAGGAAAAAGAGACTTCAAATAAATATGCACGACAATTTGTTTCTCCATTAGGAAGTATGCGGTCCCAAAGACGATCGAATCATAAACTTGCAGGATTATAAGGCCCTATAGGTTGGTAATATTTCGTCCGATTAATACAAAGGGATCGGTGAGGGCGCGGCTCATTCTTAGGGATTCAAGCTTATGGGCCAAATAGGTAAGGTACCAGTATAAGAAGGACACTGGAATGATGTATAGAAGTTTTACAGTCATGGAAATGTATCCAGGAGGTAAGCCGAGTCCCACCGGTGCGCCGATGAATACATCTATTTCCAGATGGGATTGAGATTGTATGTATAATTGGGTGATATGTCGAGTATACGACGTAAAGTTTAAGATCAATATTCCCAATGTTAAGGAAAAACGTCGAAATAATATCTGACTCGCTGGGGCGTTCGTTGATATATTGGCGGCGACATAGTACGAGTAGTTAAGGGCAACTAGTGGGCTGTTCTTTTTCAATAATCTGCCACCAACGTTTTTGAGCTCATTCACAAATCTACTGCTGAATATGTTCTTCTCTGACGCTTCTGATTCATGAACTGCGATGAACATCCAGTCATGGGGATGGAATTTCACATCGTCTTTTCAGGATTCCACGAATGCCTTCCCCTTCAACAGACCCTAGTTTTACTTTTGCCTTATCTACATTTTATTCCAAGTGATCCGTATGGGTGTATTCGTCGATATATTTTGCATCAGAAGTGATGATGGAGGTGAATATGTCTTCCGTTTTGGTTCCCTTCTGTGTTACGCCTCCATCTTTCTCTCCATCACGATCGTCACGAGTGGGTTTATGTCATGCTGTGCAAGTAAGTTTGTTTAGACCAGGTTTTAATGCGAGCGGGTATAAAGATTATATGTCGAAGGACACTGGAATTGACGAAACTACTGTATTCGACGGCAATGAAAAACTGCCCCAGGTGGTTGAATACAGCCACGTGTACCTAGGATAGTGTAGGCAATGTAGCAGGGGTGCGAAAGGAGCGTAAGTTCCACGGTAACTGGAGTACTGTAGCGATGTCGGTTGCTGAGGAAAAACGTTAGGATATGCACTTATCGAGGTTTCGCGTAGGAATAGGTCTGGAAAGGCGGACGGTGAGGCGTGCAAAAGCGTAGGAGATCAGAAGTCGGGGTTGGAGGTCTGAGGTCAGATGTCGGAGCAAAGGTAGCACGTAGTGGGCGTCCGTATCAATACCGGGGGTTGACTTAAGGTGTTCGGATATCAATATCTTATCGGTGTCGACAATTATGCAGCGTTTTAAGGCAGATAAGTGAATGAAGGAAGGGGAAAGAGGAAGAAAGGGAAGTGTGCTGGTGGCATTCTTATAGTGGATAAGAATGCGAAAAGCGAATCCAACACACTGATCCTCATAGGCGTAAGAGTTAGTAGTAGGCCAAGACAATCCACGTGTATATGTAAACTAAGGCTAGTTTGATCCAACTGTGTCTGCTGACATTTCGTGTCACACGTGTAGATTATGTAGTTGGATTATTTAGTGGTAGTTCATATATAGTGTGGGTAGTATTGCTTTTAGCTGAAGAGGTCAGTGGCTGGGTTAATCAATCCACCCATTCGCTTGAATAGGACCATTACAATACGAACTGAATGATACATACTAGTGTCATGCTTTAATTATCTTGTAAGACAAATAATAAATTTATGATCATTGTTGATAAAAACATCGCAAGGAAAGATTTAGTAATAATACCAGTAACAGTTTTAGTGTAACTTGTAAAACAAATCATATACTCATGATCATTGATATCAATATGTGGAGGAAGAGATTGTATTCAATACCAGTATCAAAGTTTCAAGTGTAACTTGTGAAAGAAATCATATACAATAAAGATAATTGCTGCAGGGTGATGGCGGAAGAAATGTGATTAGTACCAGTATAGTTCGTAGAAGTGATCGTAATTAATACCAGTATTAAATTTATTACCAGTAAAAAGAAATCATATATATTTATGATCATTGATGAGGTATGTGTAAGAATAGTTTTTTCTAAATTTCGTATTCGGCTTGTTATCGGTGTTGAGTAGGTGAGGGAAAATTTGAGCGTATAGATGAAATGGAGAGAGAGGGAGTCCATATGTTGGTGTTTCGATAGAAGGATGAATGTTGAACCAAAACACAGGATGATATTATATGTTTTATCGTTGAATCAAGAAGTGTTTTTCGGTTGGAAGAATGAGGTGGCGAAAAGATAGTTGTATTTCGAAAAGTTGTTTCAGGATGGGTAGAATGGATTTAGGATGGATCCTCGCTGCGATGTCTGATGATCCACTGAACTGGATTGGGTACCGAGGAAGCTGAAGATAAGAAGTCCCGTAGAGTGGCTTGAGCCATAGGCTTGGTGTGTCGGCCGACCACGTTCGACTCAGAATGGACGAGGCCGATGTTTGAAATATCTTGTCGATTGAATCCTTCTCTCGCCGCCGAAAATTACAACATAGGCTGTTTCTCGGAAGTACGGGACTCTTTTGAGATTATGTCAAAAAGGGATTTTCTATCCGTGAAGAGGTTAAGTTGGATTCTGCAGTTGAGGATAGTGCTGAGTTCTGAAGTCAGAGTGTAAGAGCTGTCACAAAGGTCTGAAAAGATCGATTACCTCAGCTGCCGTTGCCGAAAGACATAAGCGCTGGCATTGTATGACTTAAACGTAATAAAAATTGGAGTGGAGTTCGCGCCAGATAAGAATACTATATAACCAAGCTGTGAAGGAAGGTCTGGATTATTACCAAAACATGTGTCACTAAATCCTATCACTTTTAAAGTTGATTCGTAGAGATTGGGAAATGAAATATTGATTTCGTAGCGTTGGGCGTAGCATATCTCTTTGTTCAGAGGTTGGATGAAAGTAGAAGGTGTCGTCTTGAAGTTACTTTCAGATATCTGAAAAAGTGTTGATATATCGTACAGACAGTAGGGATATGTGTGTGAAATCCATTCGAGGCGCATCCGCATTGAGCAGAATTCCTTGAATGTAGCATTGCGATCGAAGACTCCAGTTTTTGCATGTAGTGACGTTGCGTCTGTTGAATAGTTGAGTCGTTGTTGTACTGTAGGCGGAACCGGGAGAAGTCGCACGGTAAAGAAGTGACAGGTTTCATGTCGAAGCGCGATTCAGTCTGTAGTGAAAGAGTTTTGAAGGTATCGTCGCCCGCCCTCAATAGGTCTTCGACATAAGTGCCGGAAAGTCCGGAAAGATTGCGGTTGTTGAGGATGTAATAGAAGGAAGAGTCCGATCGTAGCTGTTGCATTCTCAGGTAGTTGATGTGATGTCGTTGCAGGGTCTTGAACCATAAGTCGTCTGACTCGTCTGACTCAGACAAACCGTAGAGGTGCTGGAGGATTTACATACATTGTTCAGGCGAGAGGTCGAGTTCGGTAATGCTGGAATCAAGAAAACGTTTTCGTGCCAGTGGAATCGCGGACTGCAGGTATACCTGTGTCACATCAAAGGTCCAGAAATTAAAACAATGGAGAGACTAGAGTGCCAGTAACAGTCTTATGGAGGCTGGTTACAGGGTTTGAGACGAGTGCACCATGAAGTTCTTCAACTTATCACGGTGCCCTCCAATCACAAATCTAGCCTTGTGGATGGTTGAACCATCTATTGCCGACTTGAGGGTGAGGAAAAATCTTCCAGGAAGTACATTTGCATCTTGAGATACTTCTCCTTGAAATATATCCAGAAACGTTTTCCTTTTAATAAGGTTCACAATTTCATCCTTTCGGGCCTTCATCATTTTCGGCGTTTGACTTCTTGGATCTTTTAATGGAATTGTTTCTGTTAAGAAAACGTACTCTTGGAAGCATGGTGATCGGAAGCTGTGAAACGTGCTATTGATTTCGCCCATGAATGCCGTCGGCAGGGAGCTGGGAGAGATGTAGTGCTTGATCTTAGTGATAGAATGGGGACATGGCTTGTGGCCAGGGATGTGAAATATGTGTACCAGCTTGGTACTTCGATCACATGAGGACACTTTAAAGGGGACGAGATATTCCCTATTCTTCTGTTAATGACCTTTTTCTCGTCAAACCAGAACGTCATCACCGGGATCATAGGCAGAATAGGTAGCTTTCGGAATGTTATGGCGCAGAGCTCGCTTTATGCGAATCGAATCCATAATTGATTTCATTTCCGGACTTGCGATTGTAGCAACACCACCACGTTCATCTGTAATCAATCGCCGGTCGTATTTTGCGGGAATGTTTATCTTTGGGTATTCACCGAAGAGCAGGGCCGAAGGGATGAAGCCATCTGGGCCCGCAGTTTCGACGCTATCGAAATAAAAAGAGACGCGAAAATGCAGCGGCGCTGAAGTGACTCATTGGCAAGGACTACCTCTTGCGGTAATATCCTCCAGTATCTTGAGCGTAGTCGAGTAGGCGTCTGAGAGGCTGGTGCGGCGCAAGAAGTTAAATAGCTTCGCGGGAGTATGGTGAAAGAACGAACAGTGTGGATGTTTCAACTCCTTTTCAGTGAAATTTATGTCGACTGTCTCCGTTGGAGAAAGCGCGGTTTAGAGGATGGAAGATGGACTCCTATAAACAGGGACGAACCATTCTTTTAAAAAATAGACCTTGTCATTGTGCAGAAGTTGCTCACGCCGCGCTGGATTATTATTGGCATTATATATCATTAGTAGATTTGTGTCTAATATATTCAGTCCGATGAGTGGTGAAAAGTTCACTTCAACAGCATCAAGCGGAATCTTGAGGTTGGGATTCTGCGCTGGCGTGACGAACATAAACGGTACCAGCCTGATTAAGTGGAAAACTTGTGCCCCAAATCTGAATGATAGGTTCGAAGGGGATAGGTTCGTCTTGATGTTAAAGTGGGAGTTGATTTCGGTCAGAGCCAAATTACCAATTACGCCTTTAGGCGCTCCTCTGTCAACACAGAAGGAGGGTCTGAGATGATCATGTGAAGTTAATTGGGTTACGTTGAGGTCAACACTGTTGCAATTAATGACGTTTGAGTCGTCTGGTGGTTCGAGAAAGTGGTCAGGCGGAGTGTGGCTGGGATCTCGGAGCGAAATTGTAGCTGGGGATGAGCTGGCGTAGAAAGCGTGGTAAAGGTGAGTTGTGACCACTGTTTGGTCAAGAAGATTGTCATCTTCGTGGCTATCGGTCTGCAGGGGAATGTTACTTAAGACTAGCACGTTGAAGGCATCAACTTAATCAATTGGCGGATCATAGTCCATCGTAGTGCCGGTGATGGGAGTATCCAGTTCAAAAGAAACATGTTCGTATCCATTAATTACATCTGATAGCCCATAGATGGATTTATCACAATTGCGTAACCTTGTTGAAATGTAATCCTTCGATGCACCTGGTGAGCATCGGTGCGAAGGAGAGCATGGTGAAAATACACATATATAGTATTCAGGACGTTTCATGAGCTGGAGGGGAGTGGAGTTGAAGTTATGTTGCCGGTTGGAGAAGGGGTGCCATTCGGTCGATTGGGTTGACTATTGATTCTTTTGTGTCTGTCGATCGGGTTTCGGTTGTGTTGATGTCTGAAACTCTGTCTAGATTGCGGCCTATTTGCGTATTAACCGAACAATGTCAGTTGAGAAGAGTCAGGTGACGATTATTTGGCAAAAGAAGTTTCTTTTCCTAAAGCTATGGGGTGGGCAAGAGAAGTTTCAAACGTCTGAAACATATGGTTGCCTCTAATCACGTTAATACGCGGAATATTTTCCCAGTCAAAGAACGCTACATATGAAAAAACTTTCAATTTGAATGTGTTGTTACGGTAAATCGACACACACTGGGGATTTAGCTTGTTGATATAAGCGCAAATCTTGGACAGTCAAACTCCTTCATCCGTTACCTCAATTTCAATCATGAATGTTCTCAGATCGAGCCAATAGAGGCGAAGTTGGAATTCTTTTTGCTGATCAGCTGATTCAAACTCATTTTTCATGACTGTTGCTATACCGGAGAAGGACATTGATGTAACGTAGTTGGTCATGTAGAAAGTACGTGCAGGTTCTTTAAAGATGTTTACGAAAAAGAGAGCCTGCATCTCATCTGATAGATCTAGCTGACCAGAAAAGATTTCATAGTCCCTTATTGTGTTTGTTACGCTTTCATTCACGTAACCAGAAAAAGTCTCGTCCTTGAAATTCGCAGCAATTTATTGCGATGCCTGACCCGCATTCATTTATTGAATTGGTGAAGTGATTGATTGGTCACCAGGGTTGTTGTTGTTATGACTAGTGTCTGTGGGAGATAGTTGTTGGTGACCGCGAAGGCCTTGGGGGTGGTGGTTCAATAGGGTTGGAGGGGGTAAACTGGATGCGGGCTGGAGAGGGGGTTCTGTGGATCTATGTGGCTGATTGGGCTGTGCTTGAGGGTTTAGGGTGTTTGGTGATGAATTGATCCAACGGTGGAACCGTTTCTAGTATTGCAGGCATCGATTGAGATCGGGGTGTGTTGTGGTGGACTATTTTGAACTCGTTGAATATCGCTTGGCGTTCAGTGCGGGTACGTTGTGTAAAGCTGACAAGCCACAAATGGGTGAAAAGCGAGTCGTTTTTAACATCATCGTCGTTCAGTTGAAGTGGTGCAATTGATACGAGCGTAGGATCTGGTAGGTTGTATAGCTCCATGATGTCCTCAAGTAGGCCGACGGGATCCAAAGACATGGAGAAGTACGCGTCCGTGAAGAAATGACTGTCCGACTGGAGTAGATCCTTGAATTATCGGAGGAGTCCCACAGTGTAGGTGGGATGGATTCGGTGCCGTCGTTGAGGATAGAATAATCCTCTAGAAAGGATTTCGATGCGCTAGGGAGATCGGTAGCTAAAGTTGTGGCTGGGCGGATGCTGTTCGTTCTTCTGAGACATCGCTTATAGCGGATGATTAAATCGGTTCGGAACATCTGAGATCGGCCGGTGGGTGAGCTGTGTGGACGAGGAGTAACTGAGGCTGTAATTTAGTCCGGCGGGGATGGGTCCATGATGCAGCGACTTGCTGATTATAGGGTGGATATTGCGATACTGAAGGATCTGGGATTTTTGAGTTTTGTTTTGAGTTTTGTTTTGAGTTTTGTTTTGATTTTGATTTTGATTCTGATTTTGATTCTGGTTTTGATTTTGATTTTGATTTTGATTCTGATTTTGATTTTTGATGATGATGATGATGATGATTTTTACAACAGGTCAGTTGATAACCGAGTTTCGTTTACCAGGCCAGAATTCGGATTGTCGATGGATACTGGAATTGACGAAACGACTGTATTCATCGGCGATGGAAAACAGCTCCAGGTGGTTGAATACAGCCACGTGTATCTAGGGTAGTGTAGGCAATGTAGCAGGGGTGCGAAAGGAGCGTAAGTTCCGCGGTAACTGGGGTACTGTAGCGATGTCGGATGCTAAGGAACAAAATTAGGATATGCGCTTATCGAGATTTCGCGTAGAAAGAGGTCTGGAAAAGCGGACGGTGAGGCGTGCAAAAGCGTAGGAGATCAGAAGTCGGGGTCGGAGGTCTGAGGTTAGATGTCGGAGCAAAGGTAACACGTATCGGGCGCTCGAATCAAGACGGGGAGGTAGACCTAAGGTGTTCGGATATCAATATCTTAACGGTGTCGACATTTAAACAGTGTTTTAATGCAGATAAGTAAGTGAAGGAAGGGGAAAGAGGAAAATAGAGAATTGTGCTGGTGGCATTCTTATAGTGGATAAGAATGCTAAAAGAGAATCCAACACATTGATCCTCATAGGTGGAAGAGTTAGTAGTAGGTTGAGACAATCCACGTGTATATGTAAGCTAAGGCTAGTTAGCTCTAACTATGTCTGCTGAAATTTGGTGGCACACATGTAGATTATGTAGTTGGATTATTCAGTGGTAGTTCATATATAGTGTGGGTAGTATTGATTTTAGCTGAAGAGGTCAGTGGCTAGGTTAATCATTATACGTCTTCTCTCTAGTTGTACCAACAATGTTTCACGTTCCATGGAGGTGTATTAATGCGGCCGTTCTAATTCTTCCATGGTGGCATGGTATTCTGTTGATAAAAGTTTCTTTAACTGAAACTGACCTGCACTAGTCATTGGTCAATTACTAGTTGGGATTAGTGTAGCAAAACGTGTTGTAAGTGTGCGTGGTAGGAACTCTGATTAGTGTGGACCCTACAGCTGGTTGTAGCGTAGATCTGGAAGTCTATTCTTAGACAACAGGTTCTATACGCCTGTCACGATAGTTAAATGTGGATCAGCATGTGGATTCCTTGGGTAATGCACAGGGTATTTTAAGAAGTTCAGTATGGACTTATAGAGGTAAGTCGGATAGCGATATAAGGGTGTGGTGGTCAGGAAAAGCAGAATCTCGGCAGTAGAGATGGTAAGCAGGACAACTTGAGGTCAACTTCACGAAGTAGCTATTACTATAAATGAGCGAAGACGGAAAAAGGAGGACCGGAGCGAGCCGATAAAAATACGAGTTTGTTGACGCTTTGACAAGATTGTCACACTTATAGTCGGTATCAATCAAAACTGGGAGGCTTATTGAATGAAGGGTGGAAAGTAAGGGAGACAGGAAAAAAAGTAAAAAAGGAGTGATGCTTGAGGAGTTCTCATACAAAGTAAGCACGCCAAAAGCGGATAGAAAATGCAGAAGATCATTTTTGTCGAAGAAATCATAGTGAGATGGAAGATACTGTATAAACATCATTACAGTTGTTCGCAGATAGTTGAAAGTTTATACCAGAAGATAGATGTAACGGTCTATGGTTAGTAGTATGCTAGAAAGTCCATATTAGTGTGGGTGTTTGTTCCAATGATGGGGGGTCTCTTTATACATACACTAAGAGCGGTACTCCGGATGGGAAGTTCCTGAATTTCCCGGATATATCTTCATCATTGCGTCTACCCGTTTGTCTTAATGCAAAATCTACTCTTCTTTTTACATCTCGTGTATTATTGTCTTACTCGTTGTTTATATGGTACTTTACCCATCATGTTGATGTGGAGATAGTACAGTCCTTATTGGTCTAGTTCATTCCCCAAACACGAGAAACATTTTGCACAGGTTTTCTGGTCCAAGTTTTCAATTGGTCGCGTAGATCTCCATCTGAAAGCAGCTTTCATTCGTTGCTTCAGCATGGTTTAATGTGGTCGGAATCTTGGGATTTATACTACAGAATTGTGCTTGGTTTCTTTCAATAATGCCAATATAACCCTGTGTTTCGATTGGGTCTTCTTCAAGTTGGATATCTACTACCGCTACATTATCTCTTAGACCATTGGACGTGTATTTGGCACCCTGGCCGTCTAAATCGTCGGGTGAATATACGACGTGACCCGTAAACGGCTCATAAGTTTCCATATATCGGGTGCGGTCTGATTTTCCAGGAAGCATTCTGTCTCCAAATGTGTGCTTTCGTTTCCTATATGGAGTTCCAGTTTAGAGTTGATTAAAATAGTATTGGATATATCTCTGCGGTTGAATATGAAATGTATTAGTAATCAACGTCAGATTGAGACACTTCGATACCGTACTGTTCCTTTCACGTGCCTCCCAATTCTCAGATATTTTCTTCAATTATTCAAATCTGTCATTCTCTTGGTTAAGTTCGTTCGATTCTTTTAACAAATTATATGTTGCTTTGATCGATTGGTCGCCAAATAACCAATGTATGCGTTTTAGGTCATTTTCTGTATAAACAGCGAATGGAGTGTCTTTCAAGTTCCATTTATGGATAAAGAAGAATGTTTCGAGAACCAAGGGTTGTCATATGGTCCCAATATACAAAACGCCTTCTTGTAGACTGATTTCCACTGGGAATATTGGAAACCCATTGATCGTCATATCAAGATTTATGAGGAGTGATGGACAATTTTCGTCCGTAATGACACAATAGACATCGATGATCAGCTGTAATTGACGTAAAGGTATTTTAATAGTTGCTTCTGCAATCATCTTCCCATGGGCTCCTATTACTTTCAATAATCTTCCGTCAGATTGTATCATCGGCATGTGTCTTCCAAACTCATTTTCATACCCTGCATATTGCTGCAGCCTCATAACTGATATACTTTTGGCGGCTGTGTCGATGAGTATATTTTTAAAGTATCTGAAATCCTCTACTTTAAACTGTTCATTCATGATGGCTAACGCAGATGTCAATCTTGGATTGTAAGAAATTTCACGTAGGTAAGCGTTATTGGAAAGGTATTTATCCAAGTAGGTGGCTACATATTACTTCATTATCAATATGTCTGAGTCATAGTCTTCGTCCTCATTTTCAATTTAGTTGAATTTGTATGACGAATTATTTTCTGGGTTTACCACCATAATTACTACCTCCTCAAGGACTTCAATAGTCACCCCTACTTCAGGGCGCCTTTCAATCAACCTGAAAATTACTGCTCTTACTTCTGGTTTGGGGGGTTGGTAATGGCTCTGCAATCCTGGTCACATAGAAAGCACCCTTTATCTTTGCTAATCAAAGTTGCCTTCACGATTCTTTGGTTTTGATGCTATCCCTAGTTTGTACATGGTTTTGTCGCCATTTATTTCACATCTACTAAATATGATTCGTGCAGGGAGTAGTTAACCCCATCCTTCATATGAAGCTAAACAGACTACCATACTACTAACTGAATTCATGTCATCCGATGATTAGTTAGCTACTCTGTTCCCGATTTGATGGCTAGTATGAAGCAGTATGTATCGGAGATGGGGTTATATGCTTGTAGTATCGACTGCTGTTAGGAGGTAATAAATCAGGGAAAAATCTGTCTGGGATGTCGTATCAAGTTGATTTTATAGTTTCATAAATTTGGACAGAAATATCCTGAATATGGTCACATCAGATTTCTCTGAGTCATCATTCATTGGATCCGACAACTTCATCGTCTGCCACATTGCCAGTATCCTGTATCTCTTATGATCCTAATTGTAAAAGTTCCTCAACCTCGTCATAAATTTATCAAAGTCCTTAGACCATGTAAAGATGATCCTTTCACGCTGTTAGCATAATAATTTAACAAGTGTCCATTAAACACCACTGGGATGGACTTCAACTTGTCGTCCTTGAGAACTATGCACATATTAGATAACGTATTACATATTTTGATACAGTTATCGACGTCCTCATCCCAGTTTTCGTCGAATGTGGGTTTCCAGTTAAATGCTGGCATAAACACATTGATGCCGAGGGCATTCTTATTTACATTATAATCCCTGTGGTCACAGTACGGTTCCTCGCAATTTTTGTCCATTACATCCTCTCTCCAGTCCCCACTTCGTCATTTTCTTCTGACTTCTCCACCTCCTCTTATGTTTGAATTATCACTGTCATCGCTTGGTCGCTTTGCTCAGGAGAGCAACGAAGCGATTACAGATGATCTGTCTTGGAAAGGTTGTAGATGTGGTCAGAATTGCTTTATGGTTTTTTGGTTTTTTGGTTTTTCCTTCTGTTCTATCTCCAAACTATGCCTGCGTTATGGATAGATGTGAGATTCAATCGTTTTGGGTGTGCCATACTTCTGAGAGATAACAATTTTGTATTATTTGTCCGTTGTTATCTATTTTGTCGGATGTAATTCCTCTGGTACTATTCGGGTAGTTGGAATTTGTCATCTTTTAGGAGCTTGGTAATGTTTTCTACATGGTGTCTATGTTTCCGGAACGGAATGCCTAAATTCATAGTGTGGAATTGTACGCATGAAAACTCAGTAATTTACCATTTTTGCCGATATGAACCGCTGCATTGAGTCAATCGTATGTAGGGTATTGCAACTTGGTATTTTTTCCATGTACATTAATGTTGACCATGAAATAAATTTTTTTTTTGAAGGCCGGGCATTCAGTGTTTGTAGTTACGTGCAGTTCGAGAAATTATAGTAAAATAATTAGAAGAGCCCCAATTTTGTACATCGCTGCTTTTTTGTTCTAATTGTTTTGGAAAGTGATAACGACAGTGCAGTTATTGACACCAACTGTTAAAAAAATCTGACAGGCCGACAGGAAATCATCGAAAAATGCGAGTGCAGAACATCATGTACTGTAAAACTTTTCATTTTCAATGGACATGATGTCCATTGAAAATTGGAAAACATGAGACTATTCAAAAGTTATTGATTAACACGAGGATATTATTGGTATAATAATATCCGTTGCACCTCTCAGGTTTATTCAGGTATGAGGTTGCGTATGACCTGTAAAAGCTCCTGGAATTAGCCAATAAAGATTTAGTAAATTGAATTGGAAATTGTTGATTTGCTACGATTTTCGTGTCAAAGAAAGAGGAGGGGATGTTAGGGTAGGAATTAGAGGAGGAGCAGGTAGATGTCATGGAGGCAGATGAATAGTCAATACAGTACAGGTTGGAGTGACGGAAATACAGTGCCACAGAAATATAGTAAACGGTACAGTATAACGTACAGTAGACTTAATACTTTACTTCCTTTATACGCCTTTAATAAGACAGTATCCAGTACTTTATAACGTACAGGGGACTTCATATTATACTTTCCTCTATACGCGTTTAATAAGCATTGGAACAAATAATATTGCACTGATCTTCGAATGAATATGTTAAGATGCTATTACACGCGTAGAAAACATAGTCGACAATTTAGTTGAAAAAGGGGTATAGATGCGAACCGGGGCCGATGGGAAACTTAAAATCAAAGAAGTTACGGATCACCAAACAACTAACCCTACCTATACATATTGCACTAGCAAGAAGACGAACACTTCTGACAACGACGTCACCCCGTACCGCTAGCTGCAAATTTGGCGTGATACAAATTTGATCCATTTAGCATAATCCGCGACGGTTACTAAGCCGACCACTAAACCACCGGCTGCCACATAGTGTTACGATATAGAACGCGATTCATACTAAACCCCGCATCGTGTTATCATTGGACAAGAGGGGAAGATAGACAAATGCGCGAGTCAAGAAGCGAAAGAAAGGAAGAAGACTGATTCCTGAGAAGGAAGTATAGAGACTACAGAAATGATTCTAAGGAATGAAGAGGAATGTTTGGATCGAGCAGGTTGATAATTTAAGGTAGAAAGAGGAATATTGACATGAAAGAATGGTATAATATAATAGGCAGAAGGTGATTACCAAACTTGACTAGGACTCAACATTTATAACGGTTCAAAGAAAGAACAAATATGACGGCCCCAGGGAAGAGTGTCGCCGTTAATCGTTCTGAAGATAATGCGAGACGCCAATCTGAAAGACAATCAGGGAGACCTTCTCCCGTGATTAAATTAAATCGGAACTACGCGAAGCAGCCAATGAAGAAGAATGCTATCCCAGTAAATCCTACTGCCACAGATCCACATTTCAGTGCCATTAAAGCTCCAAGAATGGCAGACTATCAACCCAAACCAGCCACGGAAAGAAGAATACATACTGATGAAAATATGACAGTGTCGATGTTGTACCAACAAGAGACAGAAGACGAATTCGTCCCCACATCCGAAGAGGATGCCGAACAAACATATTAATTGATCACTGATGACCCAGAACTACCAATCTCCCACACAAATAAAAAGAAATACGACCAGTACGTAACAATTGTACATAAATGTACACGCGAGATGTTCAATGTGTACATACTGACAGGCCTGAAAGGTGAGAAGATGTGTCTCAACTTTCGAAAAGCGTTTCGCCCGAATGCGTTACGAACCTGGACAAGACCAATGACGACATTGTGGTTGGATTTCTTGCTTCCCAGGTATGTTCATATTGACCAAAAGGAACGGGAGACCATGGCGAAGGCATTGATCGATGTATTATATAGGGATAATACATGTCATACCAAAAATACCCGACAAGATATCGGCTACCATCCAAGTGGAGGGACGTAACTAAAAGATAGACCGTATGAAGGAGCACGAGGACGATAATCCTAATAATAATCCTTATAAATTAGATATCTACATGAACTCCAAGAACCATAAAGACATTGATGAAAATCCCACAAAGAAAGAGAACGTCTGTGAGAATCAGAGCCAACATAAACATGGCAACACGATGAGCCTTTCAGGGAATTCTGACGATGATGATGATAGATCTTCCTAGGATGAAGAAGGTGGGTTAGGGAAGTTCCTATTCAAAAAAGAAGTCAGCGAAGAAAGCACATTGAAACCACCAAACCCTTGAGACAAGCAAACTTCAAGTCTTTCATACAGAAAAAAGGACGATCACAAAGGAAGAAAATATTTATGATTAAGCGAGCTGGTCAATGAATTTGAGAAAGAAGAAAAGTACGAGGGAGTATACGAAGATGATTTAGGGATGAGCATTTCGTGTCGAAATCGACTGTCAAGTTTTATCGCACAGGAGAAGAGGAGTAGCATTCGAAATACTCCCAGGATAATGTGCAGGAAACATGACACCTACAGTATCTTGCTAGGTTTCAGACGGAAGGATTCAAATGCAGTAACAGAGGGTTATTGCGACCTGGGGGTGAAATAATCAACAAGTGTTTGCCCAGCACACGATAAGAATCTAGGTACCTTAATTGTGCCCTATTTAGAGTACCGTAATGCACGGATACCACACTACATGCATCGTTTCTTCACCCGGGACTTTACCGTACAGAAATTGTCCTCGTGTGGCATTAATGATCAGAGCCGTCGGAATGTCCGTGCAATGACTGGATTATCATATGAAAATAATACCGGACCGAACTTTGGAAGGGCAAATGAATAATGGAATCATCGAATTTTACCACAAAAAAATAACACATAACTCTGCAACTACTTTCAGCTAATCGTCTTTAAGGTCAACCAAGCATGGTCACACCGAAAGTTGAGTCGTACGTCACGTGTTAGGTAACCGCTAAAAGCCAAACGCGAACATGGTTGGGAGAGACTGCTCATAATTGAGTGGAATCGGTTCATCAAATCGGCTAAGACGAGCGAGAAACTGGCGCGTCAGGATTAGACGGCAAACCGGTCGCCACAAGTGCCAACGAAACGGAACAATAAGGGGCGACAAGATTAACAAGAGAATAAAGAGAATACTTATACAGCAGGGTAAAGTAAAATACAGATCTAAGGACGGGAAGTAGGAAAAGGAACGATCTAGGCCAACCTGGATACATACTACAGTTTTACCTGCAGTGAAAACTTGCAAGTATGACTTACAGGAACGTCTCTGGCCTGAGTTATGCCCAGGTTGATCCCTTGTACCCCAGGGCGTGTAAATATACATGCAAAATCAATGTGGGAAGGAGAAAAACCAAGAGGAATGGATGTTTTGAGCCCGTTAGGGATTTTTGGACCAATTATGAGTGACAGGATAGGTAGGCTAACCGGCAGAACTTTGACGGAAGGGATAACGTTGGTAGATAGAGAACGTGAGATAAGCAAAATCACAACATTTTCCAAAGACCCAGACCCATCAGATCATATAGCACCCAAAAAGGTTCATCAAATTCATCTCAATACTTTAATGGATTGTTCAACTCAGTTATTCACAGGCTGTTCTCGCACCGCTATGTGAGCAGAACAGCTCTTTTTTTACTTCATCACCTCATTCAGGTCGCATATCATCCGAGCATGGACAAGGCCAATGCCCCTCGAATGGAGAGACCCACTTCTAAATCGCGGCATATTCATGTATTCCGAGAGGGAAAGATTTTCATATGAATCAATCATTTTCGTTATGTATCGGGAAGAACATGTCAACGCAACAAGTAATGCCAAAAAAGGCGAGCCCCGAAAAATTACCCGAGATCGACCAGACACAGAAAAGGCAAACAAAAGAATTATATGGATACATAGAAGCAGACAGGCCAAGGGAAGATTAAGATAGAAATATGGAAACAGGGGATAGAAACGGGACAACGGAAAAAGGTGTAATAAGGAAATATGATGATCCAAACGAAGATTTAATCTCAAGCTCCTCGTACGATGAAGAAAAGTGCATCAACTACAATCACGGGGACAGTCCAGAAAAGCGGAAACCAAAACTTGAAGAGCAGACCACATCGATGAATGAAGGAAGCAAGGAACGTAATGAAGAGAAGTGAAATTACTATGAGGAGAAAGAATTGGGGGCAGGTGGGATGGTACGCGAAATTGTATGCCGGACGAAATTTAGTGGAAGATGCGACGAAGGATTGGACGATATGATGGAAACGTTCGAAAAGTATGCAGAAATGTGTGACCTAATATCTGCCCGGAAAAGGAAAGCCATTACAATAATTTTGAACGGGAACGCATCATTCCCCTTCAATAATGAATAATGAAAAGTGATAAATTTGAGGATGCGTTCACCTTACAGAAAATATGGTACAATTATTCTGAAAAACAGACAAGTCTGTTGAGAAACTTACATAGTAAGAGGCCTACGACAGCAATGGAGGTAGAACCAGGGGCTTCTGAAATCAGCGTGTATTGTAGTTTCGTAAAAAAGTTCAAGAGTACCCAGAAGCAGCTAGACCCATCGTACTATGGAGACAAGTACCTGAGAGACCAAGAGATGACGTTCATAGACATTCCAAGTATATAAGACAAGACCGAGTTCCGCGAGGAGAAAAGAAACTACTTAATAGTCTGACCAGTAGACTTAGTAACAAACCACAAAAGACGGGTACAACATCCGCATTCTTGGCAGGTACTCAGCACGATGCATACCTTGACTCACGCTAGTTGAGAGTAAACGACACTTTAGGACAGAGCTATGGAGGCGAGTCGAAGTGCCATGTAACATATCACGGGTAAAGATATTTTAGAAGAGGAAGAGGAGGCAGGAAATATGGCCCACTAGATAGAAGATAAAGTCTTAGATGGTTGTGTGGAGGTAAGGATTGCATGATATGAGGAAAAGAAGGATATATAGCCAACCAGAGACATTACGAGGATGACGTAAAAGCAGCAGTTCAAAATGTGAAGGAGAAGCAGTATACTGCGATGTTGACAGAAGAAGACTTTGATTCTGTCTCAGAAATGTTCAGCAGGGAGGATGCTTTATAGAAAGAAGAAGCTGATTATGAAATGATAGCTGGAGAGGATGATGAGCTGGGCAGTGCCACTGCGTACATGGCCAAAGAAGATCAGGCAGAATTCCAGGCATCTGTCTGTATCTTTCATTTTCAAATTACTCCTAAAGCGCCAAGATTTTTGACCTCAAAACGTCTCAAATATGCGAAGGGTTTTTTAGAGAATCAATTTGGGAAACCTTTGGGATAATACTGCCCATAGTAGCAACATTAATTTACAAATATTCAAATGACACTTGAAACAAAAATGAAAACACTTTCACTAGTGTGTCTCCAAAATCAGGTCCGAAATCTCAAACAAGATTCAACATATTTTTGCATTGACTTTGATGTTGTTTTTTGATGTTCATTCAAAAAAGATTTAAAGATTTAAAAACACAGTCAAATTAAATTGGATTCATTTGGGGGGGAATAGAATTATATATCTGTATATATATATATATTCATTTTTTTGCTTTGGTGGAATGTGGATATGTTTTCCAAAAATCATTTGAAGGTTTCAAGATACTGTAAAAAGTAAATTGGTTTCGTTTCGGGTGTTATGGCATAACATTTTCTAGGACATATTTAAAGTTTCTAAATAATGTCCAAAATTATTTGATTTTGTTTTGGTGGAATGTGAATATGTTTCCCAAAAATCATTTGAAAGAGTCAAATTATCGTGAAGAAAGCGTGCAACTTTATTGGAAGTATTTTGGTACCATGGCGAGAGGTATATGAAAAAGAATATTATTTATTTCAGAATACTGCACGAAATTGTTTGAAAATATTATGCATATACGCATACTATATATCATAACCACAAAACTACTAGCATTTCAAATATTAATGCATATGCATTAATATTTGAAATGTTAGTAGCATTGTGATATGCAGAATTTGGCAGGCAGGGGCGTGTATCCATATCACGGTGACACTAGTTTGGCATGTCACATATGTCACATTTCCCAGTAACTGAACAACTAATTTGGATTTAGTTGCCACTATTGTGATTGCTGGTGACGTGATGAAGTTGGTGGAATAATTTTCGATTTCGTGTTGAACAAAACTGTTGTGATGATTTTGGATTTGTATGGAAGTTCACTGGCGACAATATGCATTTGATTAGGGCCCTGTACTGCACTCGTGTCAGTTTTGAACACATGGTTCAAGTGCACAAAGTTGGGAGTTGGTGCATTTAATCGTGCGTAAATATCCCACGTTGCGGATGATAGCATACTTGGAAGTTTTGGCGGCTGCGTCGCGTGATGTTCCTGTGGTAAAATTGAAAAATTATAATTATCACCTGGAGTTATTGTTTCTTTGTGTGGGAGATCGTTTGAATCAAATTATTTCGGACGCGCAACAATAGTGATCACATTGATTAGGTTTCCATGGGAGTCTTGTCCAATTGGTAAACTAGGGCTATATATACAAAATTGAGTAAGGAATAAAACAAAACAAGTTCGTGGTTAGAAACCGGTCAATGCAAAAAATGTACGAATAAATTAATAAAGTTGATCGAAAGAGCACAAAACAGTGAGATGTTGGATAACAAGATGACTGGTCAATGAAAAAAATGTAAGGATAAATAACTAAAGTTGATTCAAAGGACACAACAAAGTGAGATAGTGGATAAAAATTGTAGAGCGAAAGTTAAAGAGGAAGAGTAAAAACGTACTTGCAATTTCCATCGATGATGAATTTGTATTGGAAAGTGCAGACTGGTAGAAATAAAACGGCTGTGGAATCTTTTTGATGTGTTTATTATAATGAATATTTAATATGACATCCATACCATGAACCTGTGTTGATTCAACCTACTTTCGATTGTCGGGCTACGAGAGGTTAGTGGAGTTAGCGTAAGGTGGTGTCAGTTTCTCTGGTCTTTTATTACGATCAACGGAAAATGAAATCATAGGTATCCGCGGTCCTTCGACTGGCGTGGTGACTCGATATCCTCACGCGGCTACTAGTCCTTGGGAATTGTTAGAGTCGGAGAAACAGGTCGTGTTCTCCTTCAGCGCTTGGATTCGCTGCTGGAATGATCTGGCACTCGTGTTGTGGCAGGTGGAGACGCACTTGCTTCTGACATCGTTGCTTATTAGTCACAGGGCTTGTTGGGGTTGACTTTCCTCTTTCGCTCGTATTGACGGTTATGTGAAATTTCTGTTTTGAATTTTGGTTCTGGGTTTCGTTAATGTCTACCTTTCTTCATTAAATGAATCATACTGTATCAGGCGATGATATGTATACTACTTTTCAGGTTAGAACAAGTGGTGATAATACGTGTACTTATCGAGAATTAGATACAAATTAATCAATTAGCAATTTTAGTCCTATCTCTTGTCGGGTCCTGTGCGTCTCCCAATAATTCCGAATAGCACCATTCCGGAGCTTGCCAGTCTGGAAGTGTATCACCATATTTCCTTTATGACACTGTAAGAGTTCCCTTTTCGCAACACTATAAAGGTGCCCCGTCATTCCGAGTAGATGGTTCCATTGTCGTGTCATTTGGTACGGTACATTCTCGTTGCGCACTTTCGCATTCGACAAGTACATACGGGTACTGTTGTCACCTGAATCGTCCTGATCGATCTGGACATTACAGTACTATACTTGTACCGTTGCACGTATGACAATTAGCATTGCGTACAAGATCCTGAGTTTCATAACCTGTACAAAAATTGACTGTTAATCGGTTTTCGGTTTTTGTCGTTTGTGCGCATTCCGTTTACCCGCTCAAGTTGTATACCATTCCTTGAATTCAATCTTCGCTCGCAATCATCTTCCGCATTTAATCTCGCCTTTCTGCTATCTCCACCGCCTACGCTGTATTTCCTGCGTCCTTACGCTCTTTTCTTATCATGTAGATATTCCTTCTTCACGCTACCATACCAACATTGACACTGTCCTCATCATCAGTATCAAAATTCTTCATGTTGCAGCATCATCATTATATCTATCATTTTGGGATCATCATCATGCAAGATTATCATCCTGGCATCCCTCAACACCATCATCCTCTCAATCATCGCATCATCATTCTCTTGAAATATTTTCACTATCATATCCAGTAAAATCGTCATTTTACTGAACATATTTTATCATTCCCATCCCGCAACATCATCATTATTTCGTCAAGAAACACCTTTCTTTATCAAATTCCGCAACATCATCATCTTCGTCAAATTTTGCAACATCATCGTTCATCATTCAAGCGTCGGCACCATCGCTTTTCAAAATCGTCATCGTCATTCTCACGTTATCCGCAACGTCACCACCAACTCATCTAAAATCCATCTTCGCATCCCACAACATTCAGCTCATCCATCATGCAACATCAGCATCATCATCTCGCTACGTTCATCATTATCAAGCTCCCGCAACATCATCTTCATTTTCATTCTGGGCTGTGTCACACGAACCGATCCACGCATTTCGATTCGACTATGTCGAATCGACAACCTGTGACATAAACCGAATGAGCGCCGAAGTTCCAATATTTGTGCTTGATGCTTTTCAACGGAAGGTGAAACCTCCATTTGTGGTGGAAGTGAAAGAAGTTTAGATTTTAGTGACGTGTATGATAGTGCTTGAGGACTGGTATCATCTGTACGATGTACAACATTACGTTTCGATATCTTTCTCCTCTTCTTCAACCTTGGAAGGGACAACAGAAGCAGGCGTCGCATTAGACACAGGAGTGGCGACAGATAGACCGATGCAGGTGTGCCTACAGATCCAGGCGTGACGGGAGATGTAGGCGTGGCCATAGTCGTATGTGTAGTGATAGACCCAGGTGTGAAAATAGAGCTCTGCATAGCGACGGCTGCAGGTGTTCTCGGTGTAGTGGTCGGCGTAGTGACAGAAGCAGGTGTAAAGTTAATAATAATTTGTTTTAATTAATTTTAAAACGTGTAATAATTCAATGATAAAATATTACATTTCTTTTTAACGAAATGAATATTTTATTATTAAATTATTACACGTTTTAAATAAATTAAAAAACATAATTTATAATAAATGAAAGTTATACATCGTATTAATGCTGGAGATATTGGAGTAAATTACTCGGGATGAAGACTAAAAAGTTGTCTCTCTTGTTATTGCGGTGGCACACATCGGTTCGACAATGATGCAGATGCAATGTTAAATCTTGCAGTTTTATTTGAAAGTGGTGCGGAAAGGGTGGAACGTGATGTTATAAAATCTGTAGAACTGTATCAACGTGCTATCGACGAAGACAATCATGCAGATGCAATGTAAAATCTTGAAGTTTTATATGAAAATGGTGCGGAAGGGGTGAAACCTGATGATATAGAATCTGCACATCTGTATCAACGTGCTGCTGACGAAGACAATGATGCAGAGGCAATGTTCAATCTTGCAGTTTTGTTTGAAAGTGGTGCGGAAGGGGTTCGAGCTGATGCTATAGCATCTGTACGACTGTATCGACGTGCTATCGAAGAACACAATGATGCACTTTTATATGAAAGTGGTGCGGAATGGTTGGGAGCTGATGCTATAGAATCTGCACATCTGTATCGATGCTATCGACGAACGCTGTAAAGGACTGAGAAAAGAATAATATTGCAATTTTATTGGGACGGTGAGCAGAGGCTATGAATTTTGTAATGACTTTGGTTTAAAGGAAGGCCATGGTTTCATTGCAACTGGGTGATGGAATGGTTCTCTCAAACTCAATTCACTGTAACGAAGAACAAGATTTCGATGAGATTAGTGCTGCCGACAAAACCAAGCATGTTGATTAGACTATATCACCATAAAAAAACACCTGTACCGCAATACGGTAGTGCGGGAGAATCTGGTTGCGAACATGAACATCAGGACGATGAAGCGACCAAGCTGAGTTTTGTTCATCCTGATAGACACAGAAACAGAGACTGAACGGACATGTAAATGTTGCACTTTTCACTTTTTACTTTTTATTGAAATTTAATTTTTACTAATATATTCTCTACATGTCAGGTGATATTTTCGTATATTTGTCTGTTGTAACACCACGGGCATTGTTCCTCTGCTCTTCATTCGCTTTCTACCTTGTTGTTTCGTCGTCGTCGTTCATTGATGCTGTATTTAGGTTCATCCTTACAGAGTCTTGGAATTGGTCTTGGCTGTGGTAGATAGTTACACTCGCACAAACACACGGTGAGGGAAGTGATATTTTCCAATGCTCGAGAG
>JAULBU010009801.1:0-24649 GCA_032358235.1 Odonthalia washingtoniensis
CCACAGGTGCCCGAATATATGATATCTCCTGTTCCTTGTGATCGGACCTTGCTCTTCTGTGGGCGTTTCTTGTAGGCTTCGGTATGTTATTTTCCCTGTGTGCATCTCACACAGTTTAGTGGCATTTATAATTGCTTCTTTGTGATTGGAATCATACCCAACCATGTGAGTTGCTTCAATCTTCTTGCAGACAGATGACTTAGTCGGTGATGTCGATTTTTCATTGCATTGGTCATCCTAACTTCATGGTCCTCGTCTTCATCATCTTCTGAATATATTCCAGATTCATCTGAACTTTCAGCAGTTTCCTCGTTCTGGTTTAAAATGTTTAGATCTTTTCTGTCGAGTTCAGTTTCTCTCCATCATCGCAATCCTATATAGATTGTCTTTTCACTCTTTTCCCATTGAAATAACTCGTTCTTTTCGTGTGATGGTGCAGTTTTTGAATTTCAACTTACAGTTGATATGTAGGTCCGTTGTTTGTTGGCTAAAAGACAGTAGGCTCCTTCCTATTTTCGACAGCAGCTCTACCAGACCATAATTTCTGTTCACCCCCTTTTCCTTTATTTCTAACGTCGTATTACTAGCTGTAGTAGCATTTCCATCAAATTTTGTAAGACCTGAATGCACATATTTAACTTCAGTTGTGTAGTGGTTCGGTGCCACTGAATGGACAATACAGGGTTCACTCTGTTCTAATGAATCTACATTATTTGCAGTAGTTAGGAATGCAGACTCTGAGTCTTCATTTTCTTGGGCGATATTTGCCTCTTCCTTTTTCTCCGCGAATTTTACTTGCCCTTTTTCTGAATACGGTTTGGGTATCCAGCGTATAAACTTTCCATACAGAGGAGAAATTGGTCCCACAGTTTCTCTGATCGCTTGTTCTCAACTAATACATCGTAATAAAATCCTGTATTTATATTCACGACATGTAAGATTGGATTTCCCTCAAGCCATATTAAGTCCATTGGAACTTTCTGATTGAATAAGATTTTATCGGGTGGTAACACAGCTCGAAATTGAAAAGAAGGTGAATGGAACTATTTAAAGAGATCACAGGCGAAGAAAATTTGGTTCAAATTGTCACCAATGGGCGGGTTGAAGTCTGGCGTTGATCGTCTTAGGATCTTAAACCGTTTTTCTGAGGGAGGATGGGAAAATTAGAGATGTATTTTCTCCAATTACTTCTTCGTGAATAAGACCGATTTGACTGATGGAACTGCGTATGCATGGTGGTTGATATAGCAGAGAGGTAGCTCCCAGAATGGGGACTCCGCAGCGTAGTAGATGTTTCTCGTAAAATAGGATAAGTTTGTGCCTTTTCATAATATCTAATCCGATAAAAAGAGAATATCGATCTTGAACACCGACATAGGAATCTCTAAAAAGGAGTTTGTTAGTAGCGGAAGTCGCACAATAAATATACGGCAACTCTCATGTATCACTTCCCCAAATGAAACCGATTCCTTCTCCCTTTTTAAATTATTTTCACCTTAAATCTGTCACAGCAAACCCTCATCTGAGGCAGTCACACCGTGGCAACTGCAGCTCTGGAGTCTACCCAGACGCCTAAAAATCTTTCCTTGTATTTGGAACTAATCTCCCCGTCCGCAAAACTATTTGTAGGTCTAGTAGAAAGTATCATGCCTGTTGAAATAGTTTGTGACGGAACCAATAAAACGGTTTCTCGTTAATTAAAAACGAGTCATGAGGCCGGCTGATAATAATTCGCCATAATGGAGTGTTGAGCGGTATTAGAAATTAGCTTGTGTATCAATCTACTTTGTTAATTATGTTCCTTCTGGTTATGCATTAATCACCCTATGCCCTCTCTTATCTTGGTTCTCCCCTAGAGCTCTTAATGCTATATGGTAATCCTTCTACCCTTAGGCTCTCCTTTTATCACCCTGTGTACCTTATTTTAAATTGTTGTTATTCTGTATCTTTCTTCTTATTATTATTGATATCGTTGGTATCCTCCAATATGTTCTCTTTATTTGTCACTTCGTTTCTCTGTTTTGTGTCATTAGCCTTAGCCATTTTCCTGACACTGTACCTTCTGTCTAATCTCACTGCCTCCTTACCAATCATATCTCCTAAATGCTAGAGTTTGTACAGTTCCTCTTTTATATCCTATTTATGTGTAGCTAGTATAAATGGGTATGGGTTATATATATTGCTTGTATCAATCAATCCTCTCCCTTCGCCACTTGTGTGCGATTGCAGGATACTGAATGATTGACGTACTTTTGTAAATACTTTATACCGACTCTGGGTCGGCAATCGCATCGCGGGACGTCGCGGAGTACGCTGACTGTCCGGCGACTGCACTACGTTTAAGTTTTCACTTAACGTATACGTGGTTGACGTAGTTTTCGAGAGCTGGTCGAGCGTTGTTCGGGTGAACGTTCGAGTTAATTATGTCAAAGATAAGTTTCTAGATCTATTTTTATTTCTTCCTCCCATTTAGGCTGGTATGTATACCTTTTTATGGGCCGTAACACATGTATAGTAGTGAGGTGGAATTAAGTTCTAATTCCAATGTATGTTTCAAATGTACAGCAGCGTAATTCTCAATGTAAACATGTAAATGTAGATATGTTATCTGTATATTGATCTGTGTGTGACTCTTGTCTATTCCCCTTTTCTCCATATTATGACAATTGTTATCATCGGCTCTGGAGTGTTGACACAAAAATGCCAAACTTGATGTGATCAAAATGGAGAGACGATATAAAATTTCTATATCTGTATTACTTCTCCTTAGTGTCGAGTTGGCAGATATCCGGGCTACTTAATTTGTATTGTTGCTTTCTACGATGGTCTACGAGGTCCTTTATTATTGCTCTATGTATTGTCCTCGAAAATTCGTAGAAATGCGGTAGGTTTCGACCTTGGTCCTGGCAACGTCAATTGCCTTTACGGAACTTGGTCGAAGATACGCGAAGTATCTTCGTCAACTCTGATTCGCAGTTGATATGCAACCAGGCACGCGTCGATAGCGTGGAGGTCGTCTTTTGTCCGTCGCTCTGGGTATTCTCCATCCTAGGCGTGGTCGTTTGGATTTCTCCTAAAATCCATAGGTTCACCGTATGATGATAAAGTTGAGAGCTTATGCTAAGTTTGATTTCTTGATAATGTATATATTTTATCGTTATTTCCCCCTTCCGCCCTCTCCGACGTTTTATATAAAGGAATCTATTTGATTCTAATTATTGGAATTTTCACACGTGTAATAGGATCTTGTTCTAGTATATGCCGAAATACTGGAATAGATTCTAATTATTCGAACACTTGTGATCCTAGTGTATCATCCCCAATTGAATGATCTTTCGTTACACTTGTCAGTTCTCATTCCGCACAGTAGCGTTGTAATGGTGCATTCAAAATTACATTTGGATTTCTCCTCTATGCTTGTAATGGTGACTTACCACATTACACCTGTCCGTTCTAGGGTGCGTACTGTAGTCTTGTAACGACTTTGGTCTTCCTTTTACGCCTTTTCTCATCTGTGCTCTTTTGTCTCCACTCGCCTAATGCGCCGTGTGGTTCTCCATAGATCCCTCCTCTATGCTCTCCCCCCCATACCTCCTCGTTCTGCCTCTCGCAGTCTTCACCTCCTCGTGTGCCTCGTTCTGACGCTCTCATTCTTCATCTCCTCGTATGCCTCGTGCTGCCTTTTGCAGTCTTTCATCTCATCTTCTCTTATGCTTCGTTCTTTCTGCCTCTCGCAGTCTTCATCGCCCCTCCTCTTATGCTTTCATTCCCATGCCGCCTCTTACTGCCTGTTCACCTCCTTGTACTGCCTCCTGGTGTCTTCCCTCGCGTGCGCGACTTCGCGTCTATCGATCTTCCTTCTTTAACTCACTTGCACTTCATGTCTTTTCATGCTACTGATCGTCATCATCATCATCGTCATCTATGATTCCATCACCATGCCTTCTCGTCTGCATCTTGCCGTCTTTACCGCCTAACTCCCATCCTCTTCCATCCTATCGTATCCCTTCTCCCCTCTCCGCGTCGCACGAATCGCTCGTTCGATTTTACATCGACACTTAGCTTTGGTGAATTTTTTTACCCTCGTCTCAACCCTCTTCTTGGTGAATTTGAACTGATATTGGACTTCTTCGCCACAGTTGAAGAATTTATCCCGGTGTTTCTGTTGAATTTTCCTTTATTGATATGGAAGATAGCTGGACCGTTGCTCTTGATTTCGATTATGTTGGTAGCGACGTTGCTTCGATCTGTTAAATCTATGTTTCCTAGTGAAATTTATTCTACTTTAGCTAGCCTCGTAAGATTCTGATTAGTCCGAAGATGTCGATGTGACACATCGATGACCTCTTCGTGCCAAGATGCGGAGCGGTAAAAAGGAGGTTGACGTAAAATAGGATGAGGATGATGATTGATAATTAGGATGAGGATAATGGTTTGGTAATAGGATAATGGTGATGTCTGATAATTAGGATGATGATTATGATTCATAATAGGATGAATAGGATGATTAATAATGTGATAAGGATGATGATTAATAATTAGGATGATGATCACGATTGATATGTGGATGATTGTTGACGTAGATAATGAATATAGTTGAAGAAGTTACAGGATAAGGGGATAAATAAAACAAAGTAATATTATAAATAAAGGAATGATAATGACAACAAAGAGAGAATGGGACGAACCGATGAGTAAATGATGACAGAATGCATGTCACAAACAAATGACGCAGACGGTACAGACGGGGATAAAATAATACGCAGAGGGGACAGGTGAAGAAGAGCACGCCAGGGTTGAAGGAATTCATGAATATCTGATGAAATGGAGATGAACAAATACAGGAGGGAATCGACGCCAATATGGGTCTAATAGTGGTGCGCGCGAAAACGAAAAGATGAAAAGGAGAAGAAACTACCAAAACCCACCCACCAGTACACTATTGACACTGTATACTAGAGAAAATGATACTAAAAAACCACAACAAAATATACAGGTGGCACTCTAACATCCCCTACAGTAATTCATAAAATTCATCACCCACTACAATACCCATGCAAGTATGGAAACAAAGAAACTCGGATATAATTACCTACAAGGCTAGTTGAAATCCAAGGCTGGAAAGAAACACGTGTTATCTCACACGTGTGAATTACTTCGAAGAATACTTGAATTGGAATAATTGTCGTTCCCACAACATTTATCCATACACGTGTCACTTCAGACGAGACCTTTCGTTCACATACTTAATCCCATACTTAATCCCATCTCAAGGAGGATGCGAGGATCAGAGTTGAAAAGATAGACATTAATTAAAGAATATCTCACATCAAACGCGTTCACGTCGGGAGGTGGAATCAAAACCGGGGAGGAGTAATCTGACCAACCACGCCTAGGTTGAATAACAGGGCGACGAGTAGAGCGATTACCGTGCATTTCATTTCGTTTTGATCGTGGTAAACTGCGAAACCAGTGTTGACGAATTCACTCACGTGTCTTCAATCTATTAACCCGTGAACCTACTTGAGATAGTAGGTAAATAGGTAATCCCTCTCACCCACGGGTTGCGAAGAAACATACTTTCCACTAAATCACGTAGCTCTAGCAATAAAAGAATTATGACTACAGTAAACGTATATTTATATTTATATAGTAAAGGGGACCCGTAGGATAGGAAGGATAAGCTAGATTCGGTTAACGACTATTCGACAGAAGAAGCAAATCGCTTTATATTTAATATCTCCCTATTTTCTGCTCTTTCCTCTGCATATTCCAGTCCCTGAATCCTTTCAGTATTATACCCCTATCATTATCATCCATTAATGAGCCGTAGTCGACTATGGATACGTACATAGAGTCACATAGAGTCATGAAATCGTACGGCATCCATTGTTTCCTTTTTGTAATTTTAGACTATTTGTAGTTGAATATGGTCTTCTATTTTTAGGACCAATTCTAATAGAGCTTCCTCGTCTTCCATATATATCCTCTCTCTTGAAATATTTGAACCTCAATGATTCAAGACGAATTGAGTTACGTTCTTGGCGTGCTTATGCAAGGAAGAATTTTATAAATATATCATCTACCTCTTTTAAAATTGTACCATTTCGTACTATGCCCTATATCTGCTGAGGAAATTTCCATTCAGTGTATGTCGGAGCAGTTGGAGACAATGTTCAACAATATTTCCGGATGCTGACATAACTCTATGAAATCGTCTCTATGCGCAATCCAATCCTTTAAAGGATTGGATTGTGCATAGAGAAGATTCTAAAATTAGAATTCTAATAGACCTGTTATAATTAATTTTACTATTCTGGTTGCATATGGAGGGGATTGATTTTATTATTTCCAAAACCGTTCGACTCGGGTCCAGATATTTAGGCGATCGTTTGTATGCGTTCCGAGGATTCATGGATGAAGATGCGTCGAATTTATGATAGCCTTGTTTGCTACCATCATCCTTTAAGCCAATTCCGTCCATGTTGTCCTTTACCATAGTATGACTCACGACTGAGAGATCATGAAGTCCTCCTTGTTTAGGAAGAATAGTCCTTCCCCGGTCATCATCGCGGCTATGGTTTCTGGTGTCGGCGAAGCTGAGTCGACGCCTATAATTATGAATGAATCTTAGATTGGTGGATTCCTTTTTATTGTCTCCATTTTCATTCGGACTAAGGGAATATTAGTTTGAAGGAAATCGGAGGTGTTCGGAAGAAATTCGCAGAACTTTCAAGACTGAAAAATTCTTCTTGGATTGTTAATGTTTTCTGTAATCTTGGCTTCTTGAGGAAGCTGTGTCTGATGTTTTTGGTTGGCCATCTGAGTTGGTTGAGATGAATTTATTGCCGAAAACGAACCTGTTGGATTTACTATATTGGTAGGACTTGTTGTCTCCTTGATTTGATGACGTTGTAGGAGCCAATGTTTTACTTTAACTTTCATATTTGTTTATATAGGTTGTGGCCGTACTGAGTAGTAATTGACCGGAGGAATTTATGGTGTTGATGATATGGCTGATGATATGGATGGTGATACTGCATTTGATTTGAAAATGGATGATTATGAAATTGTCGATAATTCTGATTCTGTTCATTCTGTTCATGATTCTGATTCGAATCACCACCGAAACAACTGGGATGGAAAGATTTTCTGATGTTCGGAATGCCTGGAGATGACCGTGCAAAGTACTACATGGGTGTTTGGGTTGCAATTCAAATAATGGACGTATCGCGACTTAATTCTGCACCGTCACCGGTTTTTTATTGCTCACCACTATTCCATGTAATACTGAGGCATATCACTGTTTAAGGAATTGTATTTGCAGATAATAAAAAAGGAAGCAGTGGACCTGTTCCTCAAAATCTACGTGTACTGTTACCGTTTCCGTTTACGTCTATCCAAGAATGGAGATCCAATAATTACTAATAGTAATAATACTGGAATTATAACACCGCTATCATAGATTATCTCTGGAATTACTTGACATCTATACATTTGTACAGATCAAAATCTCATTCGTTTGTACTAAAATTATTATTACAGTTTGAAGAAGGTTCTTCTAGCAATACGGCGAGTATAGAAGGTTTAATGGAAAGTTATTAACAGACATATTGAAACGTCCATACGTTCACTATAACCTGGATACAGGTGAGATATGTAATTTACCGAAAGCAGATGAGAGAGAATATAATAACCTGACCGGTTCGTTACAATCATGTAAAGTGCGTTTTTTCCAAAGATTGTGGTACCGTTCTCGTATATGTATTCAATTAAAATGGCAAGCAGTGGTACAATTGTACAGTAATTATTAGTTGAACTCGGGTATATAAATGCTGAGTCGGCACTGTTCTGTTAGCAGGACCATCTGATTATCACGGAGGAGGAGAACCGTAAATCAACGTGCAGTATGAGGAATTGAAGGATACAGTGTTTTCCAAAATGGATGGGTAGTACGGGTTTATTTGTTACATTCTATAAGCTATACTAGGAAATGTTTGACACAGACTTCCGGGATGGGTTAAAGAATTCTTCAAGAATCTTTCAGTATGGGTCCGACAGAATGAGGAAACTGAAGTAGCGAGAGATGAGAACAAGCAGTTTGAGATCAGAATTGCTGAATTGTTGAATAGGCGAGAGAATTGGAAATGGAAAACTGTTCGTTGAAAGGGAAAGTGTCACGATCAGATGTTGCAATTAGTCGACAAAACTAAGCACTAGCGAAATCTGAAGCAGCCGAAGCGCAACGGGTAGCAAAAGTTGGATATTAAAACGTATTGGTGACCAGCTACAGTAATTCACTGACCACACTTCACGGTGCGTTACTTCACATGAGTCAGGTTGCTACTAAAGTGACCGCCAATTTCATGAACAATATCACCCCAGATGTCAATGACAGTACTGGAATGTTACACCGTTACGGTACATCGACACGCCCTGGTACTATCACCGACCATCCGTCCCTACATGCCGTAAAAGACCCTGTACCGAAAGTTCGAGTTCCTCCTTTGATTTCGGTCTGAAATTTTGAATGTGTCTCTTCTTTCCTTCGTCTAGTCATGATTAAATTAAAGCAAATGTTAAGTTCTGAATTTTTTCAGCATTATCATTACTATATATCACAATGAGTGATGCATGCAACATACATAATTCATCTTTGTTATTGAATCATTACTTATATCAACTATCTACCACCGTTACGATATAGGTTGGTCAACATATTGAAATATTACAAATGTTATATTTTTTTTGGAGTAGTGCACAGTGTTATACAATGAAAATAGAATACGGCATAACATTTTCCTTCTCAAACTCCATTATTCTACTGAGTATACTCCTCTTAAAGTTATGGCATAACCCATTTGAATGATATGTGATGATACAACGGTGTATCATGTTATGTTATGTAAAGAGGGAAAAGGTAGTTATCAATTTTACGCAGTATTGTACAGAACATGAAAGTGCATCAGATTTCCAAAATCTGTACAAACACGCACGTTACTATAAAACCCCAACTTTACTGTCCAATGTAGGGTTAACAGAACATTACGTTCCAGTTTGTACACTTCGCAATGAAAACTTTGTATTTGATGTCTATATGAAATATTTTCGTTATTTGATTTGAATGAAATGAATCTTTCGTATTTTTTTCTGTTATCTCTTTTTCATTGTTATATATAGCATATAATGCTATTTCGTTCATGAAATTCACATCCGAAATTATTTTCAGATCCCTTTCTTCAACATTTCGTATAGGATTCCACCTTCATTACCATTTTCGGAACGAGCGGTGACTCTTTCTGTCGTTTCTATTTTCTATATCATGTGGAAAGTAAATCATTATAGGCTAAAAGGCAGTGATCGGATTCCGACGCAGGCTTTCCAACTTAGAACCGAATAAATGTCGGGCCTGCTTCCTTTTATCTTCTCTTTATCTGTCTAACGAACTTTTGTTGATTATAAAGATCGCTATCCCCTTTTCTCCATAATTCCTATCCGTTCTTCACCTCTTACTTCTAATCTTTCCTTTCGTAGACCTGTGCGAAGTACGTGTGATCTATACGTCTTGGCGTCTAGGAATCCCTAGTCGCTTATTCAGACGTACAATCGATCCCCACACTATTCAGTGTGAATAATCCCAGCCCTGGCATAACAGCTAGATTCTAATTGTCCAATTATCAATGCATCGATGACTTGCATTTTCGGAAAAGCCGCGTGCAGTTTTTGTGACTCGATGGTCGCTGTCCTAGTTGAACCTGGATCACGTTTGAGATGGTAAGATTACCTGGCAGTTGAATCTTTCGCATATGTGTTTAATGTTTGGGTTCTTGTTTCTTTTTATTATTGTGCCGACAAATAATCCTAAATCTTAGACACATATATAACATGTGAAGTTGATAGTAATCTAGTTGGGGACTATTACACGTGTCGGTTTGTAGTCATCAATCAACTAATATTCAATCAACCCCTCACAGTAATTGAGATCCTCCTAATCGGTGGAACCGAACGAATAAAGTGCAAAATAGCACTATCCCACTCGTACTGTACATCAACTGTGTAACGTGGAAATTTTTCCCCCCTTTTGTAATCGCCACCCAAAATGTGTGCAAATATTACACTAAACTTTATTCAAATTCATTAATAAATGAGTAAAGTAATGTTCATCATAATTTACCCGTCATCACTTGTCATTGTATCACCTAAAGTGACTTTTTACAATGACAGCTTGGTGCCTCTTTCATTTACTTAGCTTGACCAATAGCGTTTTCGACTCCTCCATTTCCCAAACAAACGGTATATTGATACTCCAAAGACTTTGTTTTGTTTGCAACCGGCTCCCAGCCAACTTGTGATAACTCTATTCTCTCATTCACCATCGAGGCCCATAGAGGCGTTTCTCACTTAATAACTGCTTCGTCAACGCGTCTAGCGGGATACTAACTCCTGGAATCCATCCCAACTTCGTAAACTCTTCTGGTGCGTATGATTCCTTTATCGCGCTAAGATCTATCTACAGCATCTTCTCAATTGTCCTCCCGTCCTTTGCAACGTCGAAGACTATTTTCGAATCAATATATGCCTCTAATGTCACACCCCTTTTTAGGATTTTCTCCAACATGTCTCGTATAGCATAAGCTCTATCAAACCCCAATACCAAAACGTGTATCTCGGAGGCCATCACAGATCTAGTAACGCGTTTACACCTTTGTGATCCACAATGAACTATATTGCAAGTACCCGTTTCATCTATCATCAGTAAAACAAATCCAATCTGGCTCCTTAGATCGCGAGTATTTGGGGAAGCTGGAATCGATAACTACAACTAACTTCATTATATCCAAGTAAAATCGTCGGTAAGTTAAACCAACCATTTTAGTTTTCATCAGCTATGTTATCGTCTTGGTCAATAACTTAAATTACTCAGTCGTGGTGGGTTTGGCACCGGGTGCTGATATTTGGACGCTTGCGCATATGTCAGCACGGATGTTGAGGCCAATCTATTGCATCATTGCGCATTGTTATTTAAAGTCCTTTTGGTCACCCTTCATAGTTACCTTTTCAACCTTTTCTATCTGCGTCATAGTTATGTGATTACTTCCTGTTTTCTTTATGAAGGTTGATCCGTTGAACATTATTTCCCCCTTATTTAGCTCGTTTATCATCTTTGCCTTGAAGTTCTTGGGAGCTACTTCTTCACCCATGAAATACTTGGTACCAATGGAAATTCTATCGTCTACTTTAAGCATCACTATACCATCCAATTTATGATCCCTGTGTCGAATTAATACACACGGGCAAGTTTTCGTCCGTTTCATTCCTATTCTCTCTTCGTGATGTTCAAAATACGTCAAATATCAATGCAAGACGCTCTACGTAATACCATACAATGGTCTAACAACCTTTAATACTTTTCCATCTGATAACTCCATCTCTCTCGGATCCTTTATATATACCTCCCTATCCAAATCGCGGTCACTTTGGATGAAAGCATGAGTAATGTCCTTTGCAAAGGTCTTCATAGGTTCCAATGAGTCTGAAAGACTAATTAATACCCTTTGTTAAGATCGTTGTATGGTGGGTGTTAGAGTTTCTATGGTCGTTGCTGCTTCATCTGAGTAATTCTGGGCAACAAGGCTCGATTTCTTTCTTGGTCTAGTCCCTGCTCGTTTAATTTGGTCGATGAAACGAGATCCAAATACTCCGGCATCTCTTGGTATGTCTGCCTTGTTCCTTACTATGAACGTCCCATTCTTTAACAGACTTGTGAGCTCCTTCTTCCTTGACTCCATCAATTGTTCCTTTTATGTTATATTCTTCTTCTTTATCCTCTGAATTTTTCATAGCATCATCCTTGTCATTTTATTCTCTCAACTTTGACCTAATATAAGGTTTCACGGATTACGACAGATAAATAATCCTCCCCGTTCGCATCTGTACCACTGCAGTCTCGTTATCTATACTAATGAACGTATGGGATCCCTCCAATATCTTGCACTTCGTACCATAAACGAGCACTTTTGCTCCTGCCACCAATTCTCTCAACTTCGAAGACGTTTCTTTTCCTAGTGGCCCTTTTGTTTTCTTCATCCCAGAATCAATGCGACGTTTGGATTATTCCTTCTCTGCCTCCATCATTCCGGATTCAATGGATTTAGACCTTTGCATCTACGTTACTGATTGTTCCATTCGTGCTGGTCGTCGTAAGAATCCAAAACAAGGAGTATCGGACATAGCCCTTTCGGACACATTACCGAATTAACGGAGAATATAGCCTGCTTCAGTCATTCTTCGTCTGTTGTTTCTCTCCAGATCTCCATGCAAATTTTCAAGTATGATGATACCAAGCGAGCTTGATATATCTCCACTATGCCGATGGCTCCTGGATTTTATACAGGTGCTTCATGGAGAGTGACGCCTGATGCTTCTAGATTCTCTCGCATCTATCCGCTTATGTGATTCGTCCCTTGGTCTATGGACAAGTGGTCGGGTGGCCCTATGTAGTCGATAATCTGTAAGTTTTGGATGGTTTTCCAGATTTCAGCTGATGACTGTGATCGAAAGAATGATGCTCCACAGAAGCTGGTGGAGAGGTCTACCATATGCAAGATTAGATTTCTCGAAATTAACAACGTGTCTACTTGAAATCTGTGGTTGAATCTCAGATTTTCAGTACCAATGGTAAGTTTTAATCTTCTTGGGGATCGTGTACGTGTCTGGTATGTTCTGCGTTGTTGGACGATCCTTCCTATCATGTCTCTTGCCTTGTGATCAATAGGACCTTCTTTAGCTATATTCAGAAAGCCCTCGGTGGCACTGATACTTGGATGTCCAATAGTGCTATGTATCCTCTTTAATTCCATCTCTGTATAAATAGCAAATGGCAGGTCAACTAGTTTCCATTCGTGTATGAGTAAATAGTTTCTTAATGTAAGCTTTTGTATCTTCCCTGCGAATGTTATGTATCGTTTTAGAATTCGTATATCTAACCCATTTTGTACCATGCCTTTCATTGAAAGTAGAGGTATACTTTAGCTCAGTATTGCGAATTTAACATCTATAGTAAGCCTAGGTTTGAGAATGCGTCTTTGTATCTTTGCTTATCCGATCTACCTCTGTGCACCTCCGATTCCTTTCACCTTTTTTGCAATAGGAGGTTTTATGAAATTGTTTAAACCTAATTCCTTACAATATGCCTTGTATTGCATATTTGATATTACGCTTCTGACATTACAGCAAGTGTCTATTTGGATTTCTATAAATTCACCTCTGTCGTCTCCATTCAATCTGTTATACATGACAATGGTTACCGCATTCATATCGTCATTGACAGATAGTCCATGCATAAAGGCTGAATTACTCTTTCGTACCTCCAGATCTTTCATATCAGTCCCGGTAATCAATGCAAAATTCTCTTCATATTCATCGTCGGTTTCCTTTCTGTCCATTCTTCTCGTGTCTCCGTTCCTTCGTTCTGGTCATCATCATCTGCACAAATTGACGTTAGAAACTTCACATCTTCTATTGCTACAAGTGCTTTTGGGTGTTTAATTTTGAGCTTGTTTATTGCTTTCTTTTTCTGCTCCCTTGTGTGTTTCTGTTTGGCGTAACGGTTTTTGCGACAAACGAAGCATCCTTTTATCCCACGCATCCAGCTAGAGTCGAACCTGCGGTTATTAAATCAATTCTCATTTTGTCTTGATTTTCTGTATGGTGGTCGGTGATGCGTCTGCCTATATCCGCCTCTGTCGTAATGCTTTGCTTCTCGCTTTGCTTCTCCGCCATAATTCTGACCAGGTCTGTACAGGGCCTCTCCATTGGCGAAGCCATCACTTGCGTCATCGTACGCGAATCCTACCAAGTATGCTATTGTTGATCCGTCCGTCGATTTCTTGTTTGAAAAGCGAGTTGCCACTCTATTGACAAGCCGATTTTCCATGCTTGGTACAAGATCCCTTAAGGTATCTCTTATTATCGGGATATAAATTGCTGTCATTTGTCTGTCCCTCAAATACCGGCCTGAGTGGTGGTAGTCGCGATGGAGCTGATTTTGCAAACTCATAATTTTGTCCACAATTCGCTAAATATGGTGACTTCTGATTCATCCGGTTTGTGTTTCATTGCGTACGTGAGCATCATAGAATACCATTATGCGAGTAATCTTGACTCTTTTTCTGTCGAATTAAACCACATTCTCAACAGCTTAACTCCCTCTTCGAACTTTTTACATTGTTTGCCCTTCCCGGAAAATAATTAATGTGCACTCCCTTTCAACATAGTGAAAATTGCTTTTTATTTTCTTCTGGGATCGCGTCACAATTCTCAGCCGTCTCTGAGTATAACTCTACTAAATTTTCTAAATCTTCAGTTTGTAGTCCTGAGAATTTTGGTTATCCCTGGTATGCTTTTATTATTATGGTTACCCCTCCTCCTCTTTGACTGTCGTTATTCCATGAACATGACTCAGGGTTCGTTGTACCTGGCGTTAGTTGATCCTTTATATGTCTTATGTCCCCTTCTAGTATCCCCTTCTAGTAAATCCATCGTTCTGTTTTAATCCTTAGCCTCATCAGATGAATCCCCATCTCCATCATCATCAGGGTCTGTTGGTGACTTCATTTCTTGTGCTTCAGGGTTTCTTAGATAAATGATGTCTTCATCACGTTTCTCGTCTTGGCCCTCATTTTCTACGTTTAACAGTGATTCTTCGCTTTTATTCGTCTCAACCTTTCCTAATGGCGGTTTCGAGTTTTCCATTTTCCCAGTGACTTTTGAGATTGGTATTTTTGGTTCCTTTGTATCTCTCTGGCTTTATGGCCATGTGACTATCTCCGTAGTGTATATCAATTATTGCTTCTACTGGGCCTCTTTTTCTATTGGTGTCTATTTATATTCCTCTTTGTGTCAGAAGATCCCTCCATTGTATTAGAGTTTTTCTTGGCTAACTTCTAACGGTGTGCGGACGGAAAACAGTAATTAAATAACTCCACAGCAATTCCCAGCGTAACTTCGAGGCTCCAATTATAATGGGTTCTAGATCATCTGCGTGGCTTGGGTAAGGTGTTTTATCCCTTTCTTCTTCTGGTGTGGTTATTGTCATATTTGTAAAAACCGCATTTGGGATTCTCTTATGTATTAGCTTCTTTAATCCGTTCCTTTTCCAATTCATCCATCTCTAGTATTTCAGGTGTCTCCTTCAAATTTTTCTCTGAACAAAGAACTACTTGGGATGTTTGCTTGCATTTAGAAGTCATATTTTATCAAATAGTCTTGTGGCCTTACTAGTTATAACTGTTGAGACTACTTCCTTTTATCCTCCTTTTTGCCCTCTAACGAACTTTTTTTATTATATAAAGATCGCTATCCCCTTTTCTCCGTAATTCCCATCCATTCTTCACTTTTTACTTCTAATCGTTCCTTTTCGTATGTCTGTGTGACGTACGTGTGATCTATACGTCCTGGCATATAGAAATCCCTAGTCGCTTTTTCAGACGTACAATCGATCCCCACGCTATGCAGTGTGAATAATGTTGTCAAACTTGTTGAAGTTAATTATTTTCTGTAGATACAACTTTCGTTGTGTTCTTTATACGCAAAAACTGACAACTAACTACGTCTCACCGTGGACTTCGTTAGGTCAATCAAAATCAAAGAAAACAGATAAAATCATAAAACAAATCAATCAATGAACAAATATCAGTCAACGAGTACAGTCGGTCAAAATTCAATCCAGTCCGAAAGATCGAGAGCAGATGTTATAATTGCTTACAGTTTACTATAACCAATTCTTACACTGTAAGTACATCGATTTTCCTGCACCTGCGGTGGACAGGCAAACACATTGTCATTTCAACACCCCCCTTCTATCAAATGGTTTGACATGGTCTACTCACAAACTTATTTTCTTCCCTATCAAGGATCATTCACAAACCTGAAGACCGCAACCCTTCACAAAACTTTCCAACTTTATCCGTCCAGACGCTTTCGTCATCATGTCACCTACCATTTCTTCCGTTAGGTAGTACTTCAAACAAACAATACCTTTCTGCACAGCTTGGCGAGTGAAGTGAAATCTCACATCAATATGCTTCGTTCGACGGTTCACTGACGCATTACTTGAAAGCTTCATACTGCCTTGATTGTCCGTCAGCATAACAGTCGGCTCATCTATCAAAAGAACATTTCCAATACAACATACGAGACAACGTATCCTTACGATTTCTTCATAGCGGCGTACAAACTTATGTACTCTGACTCAGTTGTGGATAATGCAACAACTTCTTTCTGTCTTGCATACCAAGACACTTCTCTTGTATACCAAGACACTGTCGCACCTCCCATTATCACAATACGTCCGCTCATCGATTTTCTTGACTCTTTATCACCTGCCCAATCTGCATCAACATAAACACTTGGATTTAGTGATGAATGTGTACCACCATAGCCTATACCCAACTTCGTGGTGTGAATTACATGCCGTCACAAACATTCACAGCACTCCAATGAACCATTCCAGGATTTTCAACATATTTGGACAATTTTCCAATTGGAAATGCGACCTAATCGGTTGATTACCTTTCCCGCATACCTTGACTGGCATAGCTTGAGAGTACCAGTCGGTCGGTTTCGAACAATATCCATGCCAAGGATGGCATGTGACTCTCCAATGTCCTTCATGCAAAATTTATTTGACGGTTCTTTCTTAGTTCTTTGTAAAGTTCCCATTTCACTGCACGCAATAAGAAGATCATCAACATATAACTCAATCAACAACAGTTTGCTCCCATCACGGCGTACGTACATGCATTCATCCGCCAATTTTCATTGCATTCCAAGATTCTGACAGAAAAATTTATCAATGTCGGTATACCATTTCCTTGGCGCTTGCTTTAGACCGTACAGTGCCTTCTTCAACAGGCATACTATACGTGACGGGTTACCTTCTTCGAAACCTTGAGGCTGTCCCATATACACTTCATTATTTAACTCTCCATTTAGGAAAGCTGTTACTACATCTATCTGGTGAAGGTGGAGATTGTAAAAAGATACTAGTGCCTACAGAACCTGTATGGATTTGAACTTCACAACCTGTGCAAATGTCTTATAGTAATCCAATCCTTCTAATTTCGAGAAACCTCGGGCGACAAGACGTGCCTTGTGAAGTATTCCGATATTTCCGTCCAGCTTTTGTTCTTCTTTGAGTCTGTATATCCAAATGGAACCCTTTCAGCACTATATCCAACCATTTCTTCATCTATCTCTACATATTCATCATCGTCGCTACTAAGTTCTGCTCCTAAATCCGAACCACCACCATACGTCTCATTGGGTAGATTATGAATCTTATTTGCGAACATATATGCAATTAAACATGCATGCAGCATTATTTTATCTGCAGTTCTTTTCCTATTTGTCTCCTAAATACCAATCCTTCGATCCGCAAGGTTGTTTATCTCACATTTACGCATAATTTATAATTCGTAGAGTCCATCACCATCATTCTGGAAAATGGGTGTCAGCCAACTTTCTTAGTCAACGATCATTTAATTTAAACAGACCAATTCTGTGCATTTTTACATTGCATTTATTGTCTTAAATATCATAACTTTACCTGATTATGCCGGAATGTAAATCGTGAAATATTTGCACGATGGAATATTTTACGTTTGAAAATCAAAAATCTTTCGGAGTTCCCTTTTAACATTTCAAAATTTACAGCATTTTTCAGAAACATCAGTTCATTTTTCGTCACTCGTAACATCCCCTATAGTTTTATATAGGCCCATATCGTCGATACCTGATGCGAATTTTTCGGGTAGAAAGAGTGAAAGTCATAAATATTATAAAGCCATTGGTTTAAACAGCTAAGGTACAATTTCATGTCATAATACATAAAGACATGAACGACGATCACTTGCAGCACGTCATGAAATTAATATTCGCCAAATCCCTACTGCTGGTAACATCGCTAGCTTGATCATCTTTCTATATGTCATACGGCACACAAATATTCTGAACTTAAAAAACGTGAAATTATCGCATTTGGTACATGTGAAGCCGAGTATGTAGCATCGATTCAAGCTGTGTAACATATAATTTATGTTCTACTTTTCGTAAACTATATCCCCGATGAAGCCGGGAACGCGCCGAAATATATATATTGACAAGAATGGTGGTGCTAGGATCGGCGAATTAAACGGGAAAATTTGGCGTTGAAAACATATAGACACGAAAGACAATCATTTGCAGCACGGAATGAAAGTGTCTCACACTGATATTCTCCTAACCCGTACTTCTGTTAATATCCCTACATTACACATCTCTCCATACGTTATACGGCACAAGCATATTCTGTACTTGGCTAAACCGTGAAACTATCGCATTTTGTACATTTAAATCCGAATATGTAGCATTCATTCAATCTGTATAATATAAAACCTGCATTCAAAGTTTCTCAAACGACATCTCCGGTGAGGACGGAAACGCACCGAACTATATATTGGCAAGAATGGTGGTGTTGGGATCGGCGAATTGAAAGGGCAAATGTGTCGTCGAAAACATATAGACACGAAATATTATCAGTTTCAAGGCGGCATGAAATCGTCAAACATATAGACATGAAATACAATCATTTGCATCACGGCATGAACGTGTGCAACACTGAGATTGGCCTAGCTCCTACTGCTGATAACATCACTGAGTTACTCATCTCTCCGTACTTCATACGACACGAACATGTTCTGGACTTGAGTACAGCAGTAAATCGCCGCATTTGTTACACTTAAAGCGGAATATGTAGCAGCCGTGCACGCTGTACAGTATATAATTTGGACTCGATTCCTAAATGACATTCCCAGTGAAGCAAGAAACGTGCGGATATTTAAACTAAGATCTATGGTGGTGTTGGGATTGGGGTAAAGTTACAGGGAAAGATAGGTGTCGGGCACATAAATCATATAGACATGAAAGAGGGTTAATTCTAGTACGGCATGAAAGCATCTGACGATGATATTCGGCGAACACCTACTGCTGATAACATCGTTGGATTACTCATCTGTCCATACTTCATACGGCACAAACATAATATTGACTTGGAATAAACCGTGAAAGTACCTCATTTGGTTACATTTAAATCCGAATATGTATGTAGCAGCGATGCACGCACGCACGGTGGGTGTACAACATTACCATTTCGGTTGGGCATTTCCTAAACGACAGCCGCGCGAAGTTGAAGAGAAACAAACGTTGCCGTGGAAAACATAAAACATGTAACATATAGAATATGAAAGACGGTTGGCATTTGCAGCACGGTATGAAAATGTGCAGCACTGATATTCGAGTTAGTGCGCCTACTGCTAATAACATCGCTGTATTATTCATATTTGCATTATTCATACGGTACATATGTTAGCAGCCATACACATGCACACGCTTTACAGCATAGAATTCGGAGTGGTCGTTTCCTAAATGAAAGGCCGTGAATGCAAAGAAACGCGAAGATATTTTACAGTACTGTAACAGGAATGGTCTGTGTAGGGGGTTCACTCACTCACTGCACGACGGCGGGTGTACTGTACGTACAGCAATACAATTTGGGATTCGACGTTTCCTAAAATGTAATTTAATGGGCATCGGCAGTAGTAAAACGCGCGGAAATTTATATATTTACAGGGGAAAAGTTGACGTCGAAAATATTGAACACATATTTTATATATATAGACGATTTGCATGACGGCATAATAGTTTGAAAGACACTAGACACTACAGTTATATTGTCTAGTGTCTGGAAACGGAACAGACACACACGAGAGATTGCACATTAATTGCCATGCAGTAACGTATGCGCAACGCGCGATGAGTTTTCAGTATAAGATTAGGGATAATTATTTCGAGCGAAAAGACGTTCGTTCACACGTGTGTAGATATGGGAGGCGGTTCGAATCCGTTACAAAAGGAAGCCAGCCGCGAGAGGTGCAGCATATTTATTATTGATGTTTTTAAAAAAAATATTTGTGCGACCAATTACAATTTTTCTCAACTAAATAAATAGCGGTCGGCTGCCGTGCGCCACACATATATATATATATATTTTATACAGTCCGCAACAAACAACGCGACCGCAGCTCGTTGTATTTCATGCTGTATGGAGAAAAGGAGAAAGAGAGAGCGTGACAGCAGGAGGCTCTTTGTCATAATGGTAGTGGGTGCGTAGCTTCGCACGCTTCGTCGGGCCGCAATGTAATTCAAACGTATGAAGCAACGGCGCACCGTAAAACGAAAACGAAGACGAACGAAACGGGGTGCAGGCATTAGCGGCGCACGCCACGACACGGCACTACACGGCACTACACGGCAAGGCACGTGCGCGGGCCAATGACAGACGGCGCGAGATGAGCCGGGACACTCACTGCCACTGCCACTGCACTTTCACTGCGCTGCCGCTAGCGAATGGTGAGTGTGTGAGTGAATGAATGAATGGAGTACGCCAAGGCCAAGGCTGCGACACATTGTGGCGGGGGCGTCGAAAAAAACATAAACCATGTCTTTGACAGTTGTGTGTTTTCACTCCAACATTACGTACTCGCTTCACCGCCCTTCTCTTCACTTCATCTTTTATTTATTTTATTTATTTAGTCGCCTTCTGCAGTTTGTTCGCTCCCGCTACTACATGTACCGAATCCATCCATCCATCCATCCGTCCCCGAGCAACCCTACCCTCTCCTCACTGACAAACTGACACATTTCTGACACATACTGACTTACAACTCTCAACATCACATTTTACATTTCTCCATACTTACTTTTACTGACCTCTACCCACGCCCCCCCCCCCATAAAAAACATGATAGTTACTGATAAAAAAATATATACATCTCTCCGTCTTTGTTCATTCTTCCCCGATCTGGTGTGAAATGCTCAGCAGTTGATGTGGAACGTGCATGTCCGGAACAGACATTAGCTCCGGCCCTGTCACTGTCGCATTATGATCGTTTGCCTCATCGTGAACATGACGTCCGCCCATCCCCAGCCCCGAAACATGCCCCGGTCCTGCGAACCCACCCGCCGTATGTTGCTGTTGTTGCCCATGGCTCGACATTTGTTGCTGTTGCATTTGCGGCGCATGCGGATGTACTTGCTCTTGTTGTGAACTTTGTTGTGATTGCTGCTGTTGCGTCGCTTCCATCTTCTGTCCGCCTTGCTCATGCTCCTGTTGTACTACACCCAGGGCCTGTGGCGACCGTTGCTGCTGCTGTTGACTTTGATTCATGCTGTGCATCTCATGCAAACGCGGCGGCGAGATCGCCGGATGAACTACCGTATGATGCACCACGCCGTTCATTGAGTGCTGCCCTCGCCCCATATGTTGTTGTTCATGTACATGAGGGTGATGAATTTCATGCTGCGGTTGTTGTTGCCCCGAGTGACCGTTAATACCACCACCATTTCCATTTCCATTTGCCAACACAACAGACGACGACGACGTTACATGCCGCACCGGCGCGGAATACTGATGTGATCCACGAGCCGAAGGCGCATACGACGGTCTTTGATGTAGTGCATTCGTCAACTGTTTGAAATCACCAGCCGCTTTTTCTTTTTGTTCTTTTGTCACCGGTACTTTACGCCTTGGAATCGGTCCGTCCGCATACTCCGTCGGTTCGAATTTCATAATCTCAAACTCCGTATCATTCGGATGAAACAATGCTGCATATCTGGCCATATCTCTTTCCATTTCCGCTTTCTTTTTCCGTCTAATCCCATACACAGAACAATACGCTCTTAGTTGGTTACGGTTATATGCTTTGATATCACAGAATGTTAGTAACTCGATTGGTTTAATTTTCTCCGTTCTTAACCGTTGAATTTTCATATCTGGTAATTGTTCCAATACTTTGAATTGGATTCCATCAGCTTCGTATACCGGTGTAGACGGTGGTAGACTTCCAGAGGTTGACGGTGCATCCGTAGGACTATGGCTATGTCCTTCTAGTGTTGGTGAGGCGTGAGTGCCACCAGTAATAACACTCGCATCCTCACTCGCATACGCACCACCACCACTGACATTCGACGCATTGCTTCCTTTCCGTCCTTTGCGTCGCTTGTCCACAGCGCCAGACAACAAACCGGACGAGAAATGAGATGCCACATGGTTAGAGCTGAGACCAGTGTTTCCATTGTCGTTCGGGGGCGGTAAGATCGGCGCAATGTTGTTGATGGCGGGCAATGTAGAAAACGATTGGACAGCAGGTACAGCAGGCAATTGATGCATATTGTTGATCTGTCCTATAGAGTGCATACCTGGGATGGAGTTAATACCAGGGTATTGCTGCTGCTGATGTTGGTCATGTTGTTGTTGGTCATGCTGGTGGTGGTGCTGATGGTGGTGGTGCGGCTGGTGGTGGTGTGGCTGCTCATGCTGTTGTTGATGATGATGCTGCTGCTGCTGTTGATGCTGCTGCTGCTGTTGTTGCTGTTGTTGTTGTTGTTGTTGTTGTTGTTGTTGTTGTTGTTGTTGTTGTTGTTGGTGGTGGTGCTGGTGGTGCTGTTGCTGTTGCTGTTGTTGTTGCTGTTGTTGTTGCTGGTGATGGTGATGGTGATGGTGCATCAATCCAACGGATCCCATGCTAGGCATTGACTGCGGCATTGGGACGGAGAATGGAGCAGTGGTTAGCAGGGAATTGGAATTGGAATTGGAATTGGGGGCGGTAGGTGATGGGGCGGTATCTGGGACCGGCGGAAGAACATGATTTGGTGGACCATTGAGTACAGTTCCGTTGTAATGGGGATGAGGGATAGCGGTTGATGCTCCAGCCGTTGACATGGTTGACGGGGATTTTGAGTTATGATGGATGTGAAATAGTTTGAAAGAAATAGTATGTGGATTGGGATACAGGCGGATAGTAGGAGGAACGAGAGGGCGGGTACGATGTTGAGAGGTGGATGTTGAGAGGTGGATCGAGGATAGGGGATGAGGTGAGGGAAATGAAGAAAAAAAGGCAGTGGGCGGGGAGAGAAAGGGACGTAACATTCGCCGAAGACGGGGACGGGCCGGGCGGCGGTAGGGTGGACACGCGGCTTGGGCGTGCGAGCTTGGACGGAGGCGAAGGCCCACAGTTGACGAGGAAAAGCGGGAGTGTACGAAAACAAATGAAGCAAGGTATATATAAATGAGTGGGATCGGGGAGGTTGGGAGGTTTTTAGCGGGGGTCGGTTGGCGGGAGCGAGCTTCGGGATAGGGAAGGGAGGATGGGGGAAGGGGGAAGGGGTAGAGGAGGACGGGGGTTGGGCGAAATTGTAGAAATGAGATAAAAATGGGCCGTAAATGACGCAATACAGTTGTGAGGTAAGTTGAGATGGGAAAAGCGGGGGCTGAGTGTTTGTTTGTTTGTTTGTTTGTGTGAAGAGCGGAGGCGGTGGCACCAGCGCTGCGCACGGGTGCGCGTTGCGGGCCCTCGTCTTAGTTATTATTATTTTAATAATAATTAAAGAAATAAAAAATCGCAAAACCTCTCGTTCCTACAATTTGATTGACGGCGTTGCGTTTCACGTTTCACGCACAGGCCGCAGGTGTGGACGGAAATCACAATCGCAGTTTTCAAAGCATCTCGGGCAAAGCAAAACATTTCGCCCAAAAAACGCTCGACCTCACGTGTCTGTTTTTTTGATTCTTTTGCCCAAATCCCAACCACAGTACCTTCTCTGGCCTGTTATACGTGTGCTGCGTGTGCTTCAAAACGGACCCCTCCCACGGGCCACCATCAAATCGATACAACCAAACCTCACGTCATCGTGATCCACCGCTAAACCGTTTCAACTGTTTCACCGCGTTTGACCCTTCCCGTGCAACCGGCCCCGCTACTGTCACTACCCCCAATCAACTCACGCCCCGTAAAACAATATCAACTTTTAACAGATTGGATCCCGTTAAAAAATGGAGTGAGTACAGTAACAGTACAGTTAATTAACCTAATTACAACCAGACAAACATCCCATAAATGTTCGGGCCGCCACTCTTTCGCTCTCTCTTTTCACTCACTCTCTCTCTCTCTCTCTCTCTCTCTCTCTCTGTATCAACCCCAAACCGTCTACCGGTCCTTCGCCGCCCTACCGGTCCCGCCCCCTTCCGACACCGAATACATTACCACCCCTCCCCCTTAGCCCCAGTGGGCGTGTCTTTTGTGTGGATGACGTCGAGGCAAGACAGGTGTAAGAGGGAAATAGAAATAGAAATAGAAATATTGGTTATTTAGGGTAAAAAAACCGGGGCATTTGACCCTTTCACTCCTTTTTCTTTCTACTTTTTCTTTCTAAATTTTCTTTCTTTCTTTTTGTCTTTTTGTCTTTCTCTCTTCTCCCTTTTCTTTCTTTCTTTCTCTTTGAAGGAAAAGAATCCAACCTGTCGTCTCCCTTCCAATCTTCTCAATGATCCGGGCGTGAATTGCCCATTCATTATTAATCAAAATCCATCAAATCAAAAGTTGGCCCTGAACGCTCGCCGTTCCTCTACGACAAAACCATTCTCAAATGAGCAGTACGCCGGCCGCTGTCTACTACCTCCCTTACACCCAACTAAAAATTAACATTAAATGCAATCCACCCAGCCAACAATCAATACGTGTAGCTGAAGGAAATGAAATCTCACGTTCTCCCT
>JAULBU010009812.1:0-46692 GCA_032358235.1 Odonthalia washingtoniensis
ACGCTTGGTAGGTTTAAACACACTCCAATTCTTAACCGCTCTTTCTTGGGACCTTTTTCCACCACCAGGACCTCCCCGCTTGTTACCAGCGGCGAAAAATGGAAAAAAATCTGCTGGTGCTAATCGGTCAACGGCCGATACAGAAGGAGCACGTTTGGTACCACGAAGTTGGCCACGTGGTAATGGTTCAACAACTTGCACATGTCCTGTAGCTAATGATAATTGGATGCTCAGAACTACAATAATGAAAGTAATGCATATTTTTTTTGACCTCCACACCATGATGAAGTTTTTGGTTATGGTTGTGCTAAAACGTATTAATCACTGTGTGAGAACGAAGAATATGTTCCGATAATGTATAGATGTTGTTTGATCGGTTTGAATGGGAAGAGTTTTGGCTCAACTGTTTAGTCCAGAACCCCGGTATTTATTCAGAAATTTCCCGGAAGGTTAAGTGATCATTATTGAACTCCATCAGTGAATTAAGCGCCCGCCAGATATTTAAGATCTTTTTGGAAAATAAGAATCCAATAAATGTTGAAATTATACATGTATATTTGGAATAATTAAAATGGAACAAAAAAACTCAATAATATAAATGAAGAATAAGGGAGGTAGAGAACAGACCGAATGGCAGGACAAAAAACAAAGCAAAAATGGTGAAAAGGGTAAAGAGTACCTTTAGGGCATAATCATATTTTAACAAGCAAAGGAATTAAAATTGAAAAAGGTTAAATTCATGCAAAGGAAATGTTAAGAATGAATGTAACAGAACACATGATAAAAGAGCTGGACCTCAAAAAAATTGAACTAAAAGTGAGTTGTCCAACTTTTAACAATTTTACCTTCGTATTGAGGAAAATAGTTAAATAAACGCGGATAATCTAATTCACAATATTTTTGTGCTGTGCAATGTTTATGCGGTCTCATTAATTAATTTGAAATTTAAATCAGATACACCACAATAAGTACAAACCGAACGATTTTTGTACGCGTGTTGATCCTATTGATCGGAAAATAATTGCGTTACCCAGGGTGGTAACCAAATAATGAATGACTTTCATTAGTAACGAGATAGATATCAAAGCTATCCCAAACAAAAGGTACGTTTCTAATAGAAAAGGAACAAATGCCATTACCGTTATTTTAGAAAGCTCCTTGAAGGCATTTTGCATACTTCCAAACCTTCAGTACATCGCAATATACAGTTATTCTTATCGGGAATATGAATACCGCAGAGATGTTTCGCACTATTAACACTCTCGGCCAAATCTGTGATTGAAAACTAAGATGGGAAGAAATTGAACTTGGGAACGGCAAATTTAGCCATGTTGTATTTTTTGGCTGCAAGTAATGTGCCACAGGAATCTCCATTGACTCTATCTGGTGAGGTTTTAGTGAAGAAGAAAGTGGTGCATTAGGAATTCGACGAACGAATCCACTGATGGTGGGACGAAAGAGACGAGGGGGCCCTTACCATTAGGACTGTTTTCTTTCATAAAAAGAAATTGTACGAATAGTGATGCTACCCCAGATCGCATATTAACAGTTTCATCTCGCAGAATATCAGGCTTGTTAACATCGTGTGCCGAAAAGACACAACCTCGTTCCCGGGGCCAATGAGCCAATCAAAACTTGCCATGTTTAGGGCCACAAGGCCACAAAAAGCAGCATCACCACAAAGGGCGATACCAGCTCTACACTGCACGACACGGGCCCGCTACAAGGTGCACCCACCGGGGATTGAACTGGCGACCACTTGTCTAGAAAAACAGTCTCCGGACCAATAAGCCACGATGTTGGTTGTGTCTGTTTTGGTATTGGTTTAAAACACCATTAATTAGAGCTTGACAGTTTATTCATCGCGGACCGTTTCGTACACAAATACGAAAAACAGCGGCTTACCGAATAAACTCGGTGATTTTTCTCACCATCATCGATCGCTTTACCTGAGCCCCGTTTTTATAGAATGCTTCTAAAAACTGAAGCCTGCACCTTACCAACAAATCACCCACGGATTTGTTATACATCGGCATGAAACAACGTTACGGAAAACATTTCATGAAGAGAGCCACCTCCTTTTAAACCAACGTATGATGCATAATAAGAAATGAGGATAGTATAAGGACACGACATGTGTGAGAAGGCCGTACCAAATTCCTTCATTCTGTCGACAGTACTTCCAACGCGTTCGTTCTGTCTACATGCATTTGCAGGACCGCTTGCAAATTGAAGTGGATAATTGCATCCACTTTATGGATGATCCATGTCAGTTGTAATATAAGCACGGAAACCAGAAGAATGGTTAACATCAGCTTTTGTTCTGATCTGAAAGTGACGAAATACTGTTCATCTGTGATTTGTTGTTATTTTATGAAACCACAAGTTGCAAATATTTAAAGGTTTCGACATGTGGGGCTTATTACACTTTAGGTCATTCAAAGTTGCTTTGCGAAGTAGCGTTTTGGCAGAGAGAGGGAGTGGGATCGCGAGGTCGATCTGGTGAAATAATGGGCGTGCAATAGAACTAGGACTGAACTATGTGGTTACCGTGATTGGTGAGGAATGGTCTAGATAACTACCGTAGAGGCATGGATTGCATGCTTCCAAACGTGTATCCTTACGTTTCTCGTAATGGTCAGGATTGAGGAAGCGTCGCGCCATTTGATTCTCACTGTCGTTTTATTGATACAACGGTATATCGCCGACACTGACATTGGGTGTTTTAGATCGAGATGAGATTCGCTGGTTTTAGTATTTGGAAGGAACTGAGTGGAACAAAGCTAACTAGTAGTTCAACTACTAGTTAGTCCCTTCGTTCCACGGAGTTCCTCCAGAGGGTATTAAAAATTATTTTTCATTTAAAGAAAGTAGTGTCATTTCACGATTCTGCCATAGACAGATCTCCAAAGTGAAGTTTTAGTACGAAGATTTCAAGAAATGTTATTTTCTAGTACCGAGAATTGTGGAAAAGTTCAGATTTTGTATCTGGAATTGAGAAAAATAGCGGCTTTAGTACCAAGTATCTCGGTACTGAGTAGAAAAAAAGTTGATTACCAGGTACTGATTCGACCATAAGTTTTGAAACATTTCAATTGGACAAAATCAGAACCTATATAAAGAACTTTTGGTCGAATCAGTACCTATATAATCAGAAATTTTTGCACAGTTGATTTTATTTATTCTTCTCTCGCTTTGTACTGTGATGTCGTTCACCGAATCGGTTCTATGACCAATTGAACCGATGCGCAAACAGTGTGAGAGAAAATGACAACTCGTTCCGGAGGATGCACATACTCGTCTCAATGGTAACATGGAATGGAAACCTGTTATAGAGGTTATCACATGATGTGCAACAAGAAATTCAAACTACGAGAACTGCCAGAAATATACCTGAAGAAGAGCGTGCTTTTTCATCCTGACAAAAATAAATCATGTGATCGTAACATTGCCACAAAATGTATGCAGAAATTGACCTGTCAAACATAAGGCGGGTTGTACTAAGACATTTCTCATACGCCTCCATTATTCTCTGCCTACTAAAGAAGGGAAGATGGATTCCCCTGTTTACATGGCTTTACTGTACTTTTAGAGAGACTTGGGTCTGTACACACCTACAAGTATATTCGTATTCAACATCTGACATCTACATGGACAAAACAATAGAATGTTGTCGTTTTCCCCTTAGTGATCAGTATGATGTGGATATTGTTGTCATGGAACCACAACGACTTGTAACTTTTGGAGAGAATATAAAGATACCTATCGCCCTTCCTCCACTTCGTGGCCGTCATGTGAAGAATGCAGGTATTCGTAAGAAATTAAGGTATGAAAGGGAACCAAAGACACCGAAACGATTATCTGACTGCTCGCTTTGTCATATACGTTGCCATACTTCAAGGACATGCGAAATGAGACAAGCTCTAGATTCATAAGTGCATAAAGATTCTGCGTAACTAAGCAAAAATCCGCCGTCCATTTGATATTTAGCCATAAAAGGTATGACTAAATAAAATCCAAAAGGTAATCGTATTTGAAGCTGAGTTTCCTTTATTATTACGTTTACAGTACCCATATTTGTTCAAAATACGTTTTCAATACCTCTATATCGTGTATGACCTATTTAGTACCTTTTTTTCAATAAATGGCGTTCTTAGTCATCGGTTATCTCGGTACTAATTCTCAACTTTTATACAAATCTCCGTACCAAATTGGCATATCTCGGTACCATTTACGTATATCGACCTTATTTTGGTACCAAATCTGAACTTTTCCGCAATTCTCGGTACTAAATATTAACATTTTCTGAAATCTTGATACTGAACCTTCACTTTGGACACCTATTTAGGGCCGAATTGTGAAAATACCCAATAAATTTCCCCCTCCCCGTGGATGTCGGGAATAATTCATTTTCCAACTGATTCATGCGAATAATCTGGAGACGAAAAACTTCCATATGAATAATTTATTTTTCGGAAATAGCGCGATTAGGACGGTGAAAGTAGATTTTTGATAATTTTTGGGATGGGGAATGGGAAAATTGTAAAATTTTGAAACGGTGAAAGTAAGAAAACCACAAGAATGGAATGGTGAAAGTTCAGAATAGAGCGGTGATGGGGTTTTCACTGTTTTGACAAGTTTGGCATTGTGAAATGACCCTATTCCCGGAATTGGAACGGGGAAAAATTTTATAGTGTTTCGCAAAAATCAGAAGTGTAAATATTAGTGCGGCGAATCAACTAAAATGCAACAATTGGAGGGGTGACAGCCCTTGATTTCCATGAATAAATTTGACCATCTTCATCGTGATCTCGTTTAGGGTGTTGCCTAAGAGGACAAGTAGTGGCCATATGTCCCTGACGACGACAGTATGAGCACAAGTAGATACGGCGACGCTTCAGACCCGGGCCTCTTTCGTACCGATTCTTGCTGCGTAGGCTTGAATTTTTGACTGGGCGGCCCCTAGAAGGTAGAAGTGCAACAGGAATATTGAAGATTTCACCTGTTGAATCCAAGTGAGGATCCTCAGTTATGACACCATTGAAATCTGATTGAGAAGGGATTGGGAAATCAATGTTTCGATACTGCAGTTTCCATGCCTCAGTTAAATGTCGTTCAGGTAGAAATCTGAAGACGTTAACTGACCCATACTTTTCCTAAATCACTGCTACACCATGGAAACGTGGGAATCCGTTTCCCATTTTAGAGTTTGCACAATAGGACGGACCAGTTTGTGGTTCAGCCCTGAAAATCACGTGATGTGTGATGAATGCATCTTTTTGACTGACAACGGTTGCTTCCATGAAATTTGTTTCTTCTACAAATTGAACAGATGATTTTCAAGGTCTTGATTTCAATATAAGTGATGCAATTGTTCTTTCCAAATGTGGTCGAACAGGTTTTGTACATTGTAATACAGCCTCTTTTCGCTTTAGTAACCTGCTCCATTGAAAAAACAATGTTTTCAAGCATCTTTTGTGGTTCAACAGTTCTAAGGTTGTTTACCACTGATGCACGCATCATACTCTCCGCCCCTTTGGAGGAATTTATCATATCCTGCAGTTTGGAGATTGAAATGTAGAGTTTTGAATCTTCAAATTTTGACAGATACTTATTTTGATTTGGACCGTATAGAGCTTTAGTCTCGTACAATCTCTATGGAGGGGACGCATGAAGTGATTTTAAATAGTGATGAAAACCATGTTTTTTTTCACCTGTAAAATTTGATACCATGTTTTACTTAACATGAGTTTCATACAGGAATAGATTTTCATTATCCATTATCGAACGAAACTCCTTTTCAATAGACTTCTCTCAGTCAAATACCATGGTTAGATCATCAACATCGAAACCCTACAATGATTTGAGTGCGGAAAAACAGTAAGACATTTTTTCTCTCTCTCAGTGCTCACGGAATTAAAGAAAACCAAAGGTAAAATGTGGCCATTTCCATTGTAATTGGCAACCTCAAAAACAAAGTCGTAAGACTGAGGTCCTACCCCTTGGCAATCTGCAGCATCTGCAGTGCATGTATTTCTTCCTGTCAAGACGAAATTATTACTGACGTTGCGAACTAATAATAAACTACCGTAATATTGTTTTAAATCATCAATATCCGAAACATCAACAATATTATTGTCGAATGTTGTCTCCATACTCACTACATAATCTTTCTGGCATTGTTTACATATAAACTCTGCTGCATTTATTCTTATTCTTTTCATTTCTTCACCTGTCACGCTATGGACATACACTCTCTGTCCCAAGTTTCTTAAACGTTTTGCGTAACCTTCCAATGCTTCCATCGTCACTGTGCCGGTTTTATACATCTGTACTTTTAATTCGTCTTTAACCAGAACAAAGTGCCTACTCCCCGGTTGCCTCGTGTAGATACACTTCTATGTAACAATTGACGCTATAGTTGCCGTGAGAAGTTTTTGATCATGATATATTTACGTTGACATAACTGTACTTATTTGATTTGCAGTGTAGCATGGGACGCATCTATTTCCTATACAATTAGACCCTCCATTTATGCCACTTTGCTCATTTGCTACCTCTCCAAAACAGTCACTTTTGTGTTTCTCAAATTTGTTCAATTTACACAATCGAAAGCTAGGCTGTCGATCAAATTTAATCACAGTCATAAATGTCCTTAGATGACACGTCATTTTCACATATACAAGCGTTTGCTTTACACCTTTATGCACACTGCACAATGCTGTGTATTCCCGACATAATCGTTCATACTGCCATCGAGTGGGAAAACATTCGCCTAATTCAGGATTAATTTCAACTGCCCGTCGCGGTACCCAAATAGCAGATGCTTCTCTTTCCACCCATAATGCTGCTTTAGAATTTTCTATTACCCTTTCTTTATATATTTTCATCTTCTCTCTCCTTCTTTCCGTAGCATTTGGTGATTTATCATTCGTATGGACCTTCACTTTTTCACTCTCTCTATCTCATCAGTTCCAGTCTTGTGTTAATCATCATGTACATTTACATTTTCATTTACATGTTTGGATCTATTTCCATTTACACGTTCATCGACATGCTCATTTACATATTCGTTTTCATTTTCATATTCATCCTCATTTTCATATTCATATTCATATTCATTCCCACTCCCAATTTCAGTTATGTTTACGTTTCCAGTTTCACATACAATTTCACTTTCATGTTCACTTCCACTACCGTCTTTATTCGATGAATTCGGAGGTGAAAGTGGGCCCTCCCCATCGCTATCTACAAACGATTCAAACGATTTACCCATATATATATTTACATCCCAACCTAAGTACTCGCTCAAGAAAATAGCAGCTGTGTTCTCCCTATATTATTCATCCGTAAATTGATAAAGTGACAATGCATCCTCCGGAATGATAAAGTCCGGTCTAATATTCGACTTGTTTTGAGAAGCATCGTATTATGCCAAAATGTCCGCTCTTATGATGGCGTGTTCCGCTATTTTGAAACACGTTTCTACCCTCTCTTTGTTCTCATCGCTGACCTTGTCCGGATGAATTTGCAAAAACAGCTAGCGAAACGCCTTCTTTAAAATTCTATACTGACACCCATTATTCACAAATCAAACGAGGATAATACTGTTGATTGGTGTGTTAGCGTTTTTTTCGTCGATCCGTTCGAGTTCAGCGCATGTTGCGGCTTCGCGATCGCGATACATTGCTATTAAGACGCAAGAGGAGATAGGATGGTGAAAAGATGGTTGCTATCCGTTTTGGGAGGGTAATAAGTCGTTGTTGAAATGGAGACGTTACAGCGGAGGAAAGTAACCCAAACAGATCGTTCCCTTTTTTTATTTTTTTATTTTTTTATTTTCCGTTATTTTCCGTTATTTTATTTTCAGAAACCATGAAAATCTTATACAGATACTTCTGACAAAAATGGAGTGATGAGTTGTCACATATTAAATAATCATGGGCGCGAATGCCAAGTGATGTCCGTTCATTTTCCTATCACACATCCCGAATATGAATACGGTGTTCATATTCGGGATGATGAAAACACTCCCAACTTTCAACCTGGGACATAAATTCAGAACCACTTTCGGTCTTTATTGTACTTTCACCATCCTATTTTTGAAAAGTGCACTCATTCACATCCCAGAGTTTCACTTTACACTACTTTCACCGTCCCAAGCACATAATCTCCCTTTATTTTTTCAGTTTTTTCGGGCCAGAAGTTTTTTCCTTTCTTTGGCGTCTTGGGAATAATTTTCTTTTTCGCCATGGCGAAAAAATAAAATAACTTATTTATTGAGGATATGCATAGCCTCAAGAAATATATTTTTTTAAAATAAATTTTTATATAAATTTTTTTTATGGAGATGGTTTGAAATGCAAGAGGCAACTTTAGTCCAAATTTTTGTTGTTTTACGGTGTGTGTAGGTGCCATAGCAGAAGGCCGCCCTTTTGTAATCGGAAAAATAATTAAAAAAGAATGGAAACAGAAAAGAATATTTGGAATGACAGAATATGTAACGGGAAATAAAATAATGTATACGACCATATGACGTGGGGTAATTATCTTCGTCATCATCGTCAGTACCAGTTGGTAGCGATTTGAACGAATCCCTTCCCCTGTGAAAACGATTAATGTAGAACCGTTTCTTTGGCCATGAAACCTGTTCAGTGAACGAATAAATTCCGAAATTTGACCTCATTACATGTACAGATAAACATATGGTATCGAAATCGATTATATCCTACCTCTATCCTGTTTCAAAAATAATTTCCAAAGAACTTGTGTCTGCGCTATGTCTTGTGTAGTCAAAAGCATCATATGTAGTCCATCGAAAGCCTATGCAGTTCAGAACTTCATCCACATTGTCCAAAGACTTATTGAATTTTATTTATTGTACGAAAACCAAATTCTTCCTGTCCATAGTACGGTATTCTTTTGTATGGAATAGGAGGAAGAATTTTGCTATATGGTAAACGGGACTACTTCCTTCACCATCAGTTATAAGAAATAGGCTATTAATTATCTTATTGATCGGATGAAACTGTGTTGTCGTGAATATGCGTTGCCTTTTACGGCGATGTGGCGGAGGAGGTATGTAATTGACAATATTTTTAGAACTGTCATACTCTTCCAACTTTGGAAGATGTCCATCAACCATGTACCCTGATTTAGCAAATGTGAGAGAAAGTTTGGGGTTTTTAAGCAACAGATCGTGGTTTCGGAAGAAGGTCTGATCTAGATCCGTAAAAACTGTTAGACTGGCACTTGATAAGTTTTTCAATATTGGAGTAAAAATTGGCGTTGTGGATTCGTTGCAGAGTCCTATTCTTTGTCTTTTGGCTACAACCTGTTGTAACGAAACATAAATACCGTCCCGTACCAAAATTGGTGATAAACTTGTTTTACATTTAGCTGTAGTAGTCGTCCTTGTAGAATGAGATACAGCAACCTGGATGGAATTTTGTTTTAGAAACGAAGCATGTGTTCAACTTCTACGAATATTTGAAATTATTGGTCCAATATTTTTCACTGTTTCATCCATTCTTGTTGCCATTCTTTTGGAAGTAGACCGATATGAATTTTTGAAGAATGTATTTAAGAGCTCATAAGGTGATGCATCAATAATATTTAGCCTCCCAAACCTAGAGACGTATTCTACCAGGTGGTACAGTAAAAGGAACGCCAATGTGTGGATTCCAGTATCGAAATGTTTCTGAAATGTTCCTATGCATTACAATTTGAGAATAGAAATTATGTCCCCGATGCCAGCTATCGAATTCTGTGACCATCCGAGGGAATTATTGTCTTTTAGTAAATATTGTATCAATGTTGTATAAGTTGTGCAAATGTTGGTGAAAGGAGAATCTTCCTAGTAACCAGGGACTATACCGATATATTCTGCCACGAAAAGGAAAACCATATCCAAACATTTAGAATCTTTTCCCTCCATCATTCCTAGAATTGAATTATTTAGTAAGAAATCGTTCAGCTGCTGGGAATTCTCCCTTATTGAGAAGTGAACATGGAAACCGGGTGCACCGAACTGGTTTTCTATTGCAGCAAGAAGTGAATTAAAAGCCCATAACAACGCTACACTAGATGTCGGAAATGTTCCCCATTCTTCCGTTTGTCCAATCATTTGATTGTTAAGAATGGACGTAATAGATATGTCATGAAACATGTTTTCATTGATATGTAAGTACCGATATGAAGGTTATGAAATGGTTCATATGTAAACATTGAGAGCACAACTGGAAGACGTAGGTTTGTCAGTATCTTCTACAGCTTCTCCAGAAATGGGACCCATATTGCAACAGAGGTATCCTGCAGAATTTGTTGTGCTTCCATTTTTGAACAATTATTCTCTGCTATTTATAAAGCTGTAGTTGCTGATTTCAACAAATCGTTAACCACATCCGTTCTTCTTTCTTACATAGTAAACGGTTCTTGGAGGCAATAATGCATATATTGGAACTGTCTTAAAATTGGTTGAAATTCCTAAGCATCTCACGCATAGACGTGTGGTGGAAACGTTATGTAGAACTCCAGACATGTCTTTTATTTATGGTATGTCACAGCTGTATATGACTATGTCGGGAAGAAACTATGTTGGGAAGAAATTCTATTTTATTTTTCTGTTTGTACATTTCGTAAAACCCTCCATTTATATTTCAATTAACGACAGGAGAGCCCTTGTTCTTTCCTCATGCAACGAAGCAATTTTATCATCTTGATCCAGTGATGACGAGGTCATAAGAATGTAATCGCCAATCGCAATAATGTCATCACTGTTTGTGTCAGTATTGCTGCAGTAGTCCTCTTTGAATTTTTCTGACTGCGATACTTGTAAGCCAACAGGAAGAAATTCAACTAGGTTATATCCATGGTCTATAAGATAATGTCTGAATTGGGTGGACATATTCGAAATTTGAGATGAATGGGATAACCAACTAAAAATTTCGACTTCAAATTTGTTGCTGTTTTATCGGTATAAATATTTAACATTCCAGTAAAGTACTTCACCGACGTGTCTCTACTTTGATTTAAATAAATTGAAGACTTGTCATTTGTCATTACATGGTTTCTTATGGACATATACAACTGTGCAAAGAATTCGGAGTGCAGAAGATGTTCGAAATATTCAGGGTCAACCTCTGTGAAACAAAGTCTAAATCGCACATATGTGGAACTAGCGACATTCATTTATGTACATAACACATCAATGAGGTGTTTCTTGTATAGGAAATCTTTTCTATTGTCGTCTGACTCTGACGAAGTGTTGTATGGTACCTCCAATTTTTGAAATCCATCATCGCTTAAACTGCGCTTCACTGTTCTTTCTAAAATTTACATGCATTTCTTCCAATAGTATATGTAGTTACGAACAACTCCTGCAATGAAATTATCTGTTCGAAGCATGTGGATTACATTACGTACAGCGTTAATTCCAATTTCTTCTGATAACGTTACCAAAGGATTCACAATAATTTTTACATCAGTTATCTGTTTCGAAGGTTCGAAGGGACTTTGAACACTATGAAGCGCACAGTAAAGCTCATCGCTGTGCATTTCCACCTCAGCCCCTTCGTAATGGGCATCGGATCTTTCCGCGTGCTGCTGATAACTGCTTCCAATTGTTGTATGTCACGTAGTGTGCAATCTGTTCTTCTTTTCGTATTTTCCTGGCGTGGCATGTCGATTTTAATCAGCCCAAACGTCATTAAATTATGTGCAATACGTTGTATGGCAGAGGAGTGATTTATGTACCATTATTGTGGAATTTCTCACCCAGAGCTATATTGGTCGATTTCATGTTCTTTGAATAATTTGAATATGGGTAGCATAATTTGTTAATAGGGACCAACTTATTCACGGATATTTCTTACTTTTTACTGCCACTACCAGTGGTTGATTCTACCACTGTAAGTAGTGAAAACGAATATACTCATGATCCAATTTATAATAATTCAAAACGGTTCTCCATATGGAGGCCGAAAAATTGCAAGGAATTAAATAATTTTTTTTGCAACCAAAAATCAATTATCTAATTTTCTGCAATTTATTGGCCTCCATATGGAGGAAACAGTTTTGCAGGAAATTTAATAATTAATTTTTTGTAACAAAAAATCAACTAATAAATTTCCTGCAATTTTTAGGCCTCTATATGGAGGAATGCTTTTACATATTTTCTGTTGTCCGCAATTTCTGAGTAAAATGACAGCCTGTATTAAATACATGACATTGCAAAGAAATGACAGGAACATATACACATTTAACTAGAACCGTTTCTGAGAACAAACGTACATTTCACTTTAGCATATAGGTAGAAATAAACTCAGACATGCAAGGAAGACAAAAAAATCATTGAAGGAGAAATTTTCAATCTAAGGGTGGCTCTTCAACATCTGCCATTCCCCAGTCATCCATATTTTGTACATAATCGACACCGCAATCATCATTTTGAGGGGTTCTACGTCGCTATGACCACGACTAGAAGGATTGCTTGAACTATGTGATTGGTGAACAGATAGCAATTGAACCTTCCTGTGAAAAAGGCGTCCATAGGTGTATCAAATTGCATCTTTCAAATTCCTACTGTCCGGGATAATATACATATGATAAGTCAGTGCTCTTGTACCACAACATCCGGCTTTTGCATGCTGAACATAACCATTTCCAATGAAACTAGACTATTGGAATTTGAATTCCATGAACTTGCAATTCTGGCCTTTTCCTCCCGACTGAAATGGGTATTATGATGGAACTCAGAAGCTATGCATAGAGATAAAACTTCATCAGAAGTTATATTTCTGATGTAACCGGGGGAACTACTCTCCCTGATGTCAAATTCATTGTGCCCATGTTGAGTTAGACAATCCTTACCAGTGATCAGAAAGCAGACCCGCCGTTTGAAATAGTTGTCAACCATTTACAATTTAATTCTAAATTCAGAAAGGCGTACAACCATCAAATCCATAAGTCCAGTGTAGCACCATGTTTATCTACTGGTACATATTCAAGATGGATTTCCATTAGGTTTTCAAGAAGACTTCTTGCACTGGAGTAATATCCAACGTCATTGTTTCTTTCATGTTCATCATTCCAGAATTCCCAGTATTGATAATAAGACTCCGATAATCTCTATCACCTTCATCTTTCAGCGCCTCTCCTCCGGAAACCATGCTAGAATTTCGGTAGAGAGTTGACCAATTGTCTGTGAAGGAAATTAAGAATTTTACTCATATATATATATATATATATATGAGTATATATAGGTCCTTCTCAAAGTTTCATCTATATCGAAAGGATCAGAAATATTCTCCGTAATTCAGTACCCATCACTATCCAATTGCTGTTTTTGCTGCAGAAGTAAACAAGTCCACATCTTCCTTCACATTATTTCTTGCATGTATCAATTTTTCTGGTTCCGTGTCACCTGTACCAATTTCCTTATGCCCCACTTTCATGTACGCAGCCCACATTCAAGCGATATCTCTCAATAATAGGATTTTCTCATACAAGAAACATACATGCGCAGGATGAGAATCTAGGATTAGTGCCAACTTCAGCAGTTTCTTCCTATCATATAACATTTTTGCTTCCTCTGCTTTCTTCTCTCCTCCGTACTTCCTGACAATTTTAGTTGCTCTCATCCGTTTCTCACGACTTAAACTCTCCCTTGGAACTCCATTTGCGATACCCTCTAATAAATTGTGTCTTTGGTGTTGTAGAATTTCTTCAATTGTCACTAAATCTCTTCACCTCTTGTTCAGTCCGTTTCACTTATCAATACATACAGGTGGCATAGAATTTCGATGAGGTTTGTTATCGTAAAGTCCGATGCCATGTACCCTGGTAGACCGTGAAAATGGCCCGCCATTAAATTTAGTCGTTTAGCTGATGTTGAGTTAGCAGGTAAAGAGATTCGTTTTGTTGATTTTGACATTCCACCACTTGCCTATACCTCAATCTATACCCTGTCTTCTTCTATGTTTCATGGCATGGTATTCTTCCCTTTTCCTCCTGTTTTTTCGCTTGAAGGTATTCTTCATCAACACTGTCCATGAGTAAATAACTTCAAATTTTTGCCTTTTCTTGCTTCTTGTATGTGCTGGAAAAATTCCATGGGCTGCATTCCTCCTGTTTCTTTTCTTTCATTCCTACGGTCTTTATTTTCTTTGGAAAATATTGCCATATTTTCTTGACAAATATTTCATACCGAGCAGTTGCACAGGTAACCAGTCTTCCAGACCTATTTTTAACATCATACCCGAAGAGCGTCATGTGATTTCAAAAGGTATGAATAGATTACTTCCTTGTTCGTATCTATGGGATGACAATGTCCACCAGTTGCTGTATTGTCGTAGAATGTTTTTCTTAAAGTAAATAAAACTCAACTCCCGCAGTGCCTTCAAAACTTGTCTGCATAGACGTTAAGAAATTATTACCAAGCCGATAGAAGACATTTGCATCAACTGTTCCGCTTGTTGGGCTTCCAAAATATGCTTCTGCTGCATCCATGAGGTACCTCATCGTCTTCTCAATTCATTTGATGAGAATTTCACTGACCAAGTACGTCACACCTCTTTTACAAGAATATTTCCCAGTTTGGCATTGCGGTATTGTCTTGATCCTTGCCATGACAGATTTGAATCTGACAAATATCTTACTCAGAAGAACGTACCATTTATATATTTAGGTGAGTTTAATAGCATGAAAAGTTGTTCTTTACATGTACTTCGAAATATACACCGTCCTTTCTTCTTCAACTAGCATGTTATATTGTTCGGTAAAGGTCTCAACATATAGTATGACACTGCTTATTGGTTCAATGAACTAAATATCCCTTTTTGCCTTCAACGATGATATCTTTTGAGACCTGCTGATATTTATAACTTCCCACAGTGTCATGGTGGCCTTATCATTCCGTACGAGAAGAATGACACGAATACGATCTATTGTCCAATTTTTTTCGAAAGTTAAAACTCCACTAAGAATTTGGAGTGCGTATAGGCAATGTATACCGTCCACGACAACCAATGCCTTTTTGGACTTCATTATACTCTTTGCCTTTCCTGGCTTCCTAATTTTTAGATACCAGTATACTTCCCGTCAACATCTTCATGCTCGAAAGTTACTGAATCATTCCAAAACCAACTTGATACCGCTGTTGTTTAAAGGATGTGACGAATTCATCACGGTGCTTGCCGTTCACATCCCTCGAAGGGATCTTAACGTTTCTGACTTGAGTGCCTCGAAGCCATAATTCGACAGTCAAATCATTACCAAGAAGAGAGTCAGTAAGCGTAACAGACCTCTCTCTTTAGGTCTCCTCATTTCAATCTCAGATAGTGCGTTGAATTTCGATAACCTTCATCGCTTGGGAATCCTAGCAATTAACACCATCTTCTGATTTCCAATCACGGAGTATGGCTAGGTTGGTAACTCTTCCAATATTTTCATAATACGGATATTCCCGTTCCTCATGCATTCTCTTAATTTTTACATCGAACATTTCTGCTCTGTCTAATATGTCATCCACTTCAGGCGTTGAAAATTTCCCTATACTCCCTCAGTTACTTCCATTTCCAGCCCTGAATTTTACTTTACGATCAATGGCTGCATTATTATCTGAAGACTCAATTACATGATAACCTCTGGATTCCTTCACCACTTCAATGGAATCGTCATCTAGACAGTACAGCTCACCAAAAACATCTGAAACTATACCCCTTGCCGCTGTATTGGTACCTTTTTTCTCTACAAGAATCAGCTTGTGGAATAGTTCCTCATCTCTTGCCAGTGGGCAGCAATGGATCAGACACTATCTCTATCCAGATGCATAAGGTGGGGACATAGTTGATTACAGAAGTATTATATTGTACTTAAGAAATATTGAAGTTAGTTGATAACTTTTGGCTGTATTGTCGAATCTGGCCGGCTATGGTTGCTACACTAATGTTTGTCTATGTCACGCACTGTGTGGTGGGGCGTGCCATCAATTTTAACGAAACGTTTTATAGAATTGTTCTGTCCTATCTTTTCTCTAGCGAATCTAATGGCTGTTAAAGACTCAAGTGAAAGGTTAGTAAATATATATGTATATGTACAATTACCTTTAGATGATTCCCGTGTTTTGCGATCAACAAGTAACAATTAAGTTACCCTTTCTATGCCAGTTGTTGTTACAAAACCGTATGCTCATTGGACCTGTTTTCCCTTTTTCTAAATTAATTTCTCCATTTAATTCAAAGTTTTCTCTTGTTTTTTGCCTGTAAAAAGCCTGCCGTTCCTTTTATCAAGATCGATCTTGATGAGGTGGGCAATGTATACTATAGCTATGATCATGAAGTGGTCATGAAACTTGTATTTAAATCGCTCTGATAATGGCAGTGGTTCTAACTAAGAGTACATTTACCAGTTTACCTATCTTAATGTTTTGTAACGAAAAAGAAATAAAACAATTACACCGAAATTCATATGAGTGGGTTGCACATTGGTCTGATACATAGTATAAATAATATTCCCTATGTGCTCGCTATCCATATCCCACAAAATAGCTGCTCTGTTTATTGGTTTTTGTTCTTTTTGGCTTGTTGAGAACACAGGTTTCTCAACTTCGACAGATGTTGTTCATTGATTGGGATTTATTATGGTTGATGTCCGTTTTTAACTTCGGATAATGTCTCAGTATTTTGAACGCTAGATGATACGGCCAGTGTGAATGTCAGTATGAATTTACATCGAAGGACATCGTGTCTCGCTATCCAATATGTTAAGCAATCGAAATTGAGATAATCTCGTCTAGAGTCACTCCATTTGGACCACAAGACATGACGAATGTAACAGCTCCTCTGAATTTATTTATTTCAGCAATGATGGCGTCTTTGCTTCGAATAGATTTTTCAGTTCTCAAACCGTATTTCTTTGGGTCTTCATCGCTTGGCTTAAAAATCGGAGAATGTGTTGTATAATGTTTTGTAAAATGTAGACACTGTTTGATCGGTACCTGTTATGCTATTGGTTCTTTGGTTGATATAAGACTTTGCCAATGCCTCCAGCTCTTTTTCTTCCCAGTTGAGGCCACGACCCATGATTATTTGTTGAAGCTGTTGTGTTGATCAAATAGGGGAAAAGAAATTTGTTGAACAAATGCAAAGAAGAAAAATAATTGCAACTGTGGGACTGGTATCATACTGAACTGATTGCAGATCGTCATCATGTCGTAACGGTCATATAGGAAATGATTGAAATGGTTCCTTTGAATGATGTAAGACGACTATAACGGTCAAAATACAATGTGAACGGTCTCTTCGAGAGCTCTTTTTCAGGAATGAGCAAACCTTGTAGGTGTTTCTATTCAATTGGGATACAGATAGGATAATGAGGACCAATAATGTTCAATTATATATTTTTATCCCAAAATATGAAAAACTCGTGCTTTACTTTTCAGATAGGGAAACCGACAAATGTTCTCTAGGTTAACATTTGAGTCACAAAAATTGCCACGAGTCGTCGTTTACATAATGTAGTGTCGGCGTCTTTTTTTGCATTGTCGCCGCCTACAGTTTCAAATGGGCCTTTCTACTTCTATGATTCTTTTCCTGCATGAAAATTTAGTTTGATGGGAAGTACTGTGTTATTCTAATTTATCCTTTCAATCCGGGGGGCATGATTTTCCACGCATGCAGGGTCAATCTTGTATAGGTGTGTCGCGTACTCATAGTAGGTTATTCGCCATTTATTTCTCTCGTTTCAAGCGATCTATTCTCACCTGTTTATCTTCTTATGCTGTTTGTACGTTCATACCCTCCTCTTCCTTTTTGACGTATTCTTGAATATGTGGCGCCATCCTCTCCAGGTTCAGCCGTCATCACCCCAACATTGTTTCTATGGTCATCTATATTATCTTCTCCTTCTCTTCCTCATCTGTATTTACTTTCCATCACTTCATTTTTGATCTTCTACTTATAGCCTCTTCATTTCCTCTTTCCTTATCCTTCTCTTCCGTTTCTCTACTACTACCGGCCACTCGTACGAACTGTTGTATCGATTTTACATCGGCAACATCGACATGTGGAGAAGGAGATAGTAATGTTTCGTGTTATATATACAACAGAAAATTTCGCTATTTGACAATGTAGTGTTTCGTATGACTTCGCTTCAGAACTCCGCCCAAGTTGTATGACTTCGATGATCGGGTTGTTGATATTCATATCATAAACGCAACTGTTGTATGACCTTGTTAACAGTACGGTTTTTATGTAACGAAACAATAATTGTACCGTGTACGGGTATGCTCTACTCATGTGGCAGATTGCAACAGAAATAAGCGGCGAAAACATTACTCGCAAATATTTTCGACATATTTTTGTCCCCATGGGGCTGAAATATTGCAGGAAAGTAAATAATTGATTTTTTACAACACGAAATCCATTACTTAATTTCTTACAATTTTTCGGCCTCCATATGTACACAAAGTTTTACATTGTTTCTTCATCCGTTCCAACTGTACAAAAAGACCCACCCCATGCCGAAAATTAAATATTTAATTTGCTACAACATATACCGGATCGCAACAGTATATAACTTTCCAGGACATAAAATCGCAGTACTACTACCGTTATATTACAATATTCACGTTCGTTACTATTGTTCCACTATCAACATCGACGATTATGCCTCTACTCAAATATCAAGACCCCCACAATCTTCATCATACCGATGCCGCAAAACTTTATTAACAAACGTCATATCACTAAAATGATCAACTCACATCACGTCAATTGAAAATTAACATCGTGCAACTTGATAATTACAACCCCAACTTCACACTTCATATATTATTCTCCACCAACATCTCTAAAAAATTTTGCAATCAATTTAAACATTCAACATTCCATTCCAGAACAGTTTTAAATTCCATTTTAAACACTGAACAGAGCAACGACACAACATGTCATCTTCAACCTCTACTCGAAAATTCTCTACCGCGAAAAATCAGCTCCTGAATCCGAATTCACTCGAGTCCAGCTATTTTCCTTTATTGACAGTTTCTCCGGTTCATCCTTCAAAGGGAACTTCAACTATATGAATGTCCACTTCAATATCCATTTCCAATTGTTCAGGTTGCATGACGACACGATTTTACAAGCTCATAATAACACGTGTCGAAAGCAAGGCGAATTAAAGAAGGAAGTTAGAGTTTATGAGATCTAATGGATACAAGGTCCTAGCAGAAATGGGTTCTCAGAAGGTGCGTCAGATAGTTCGTGCATCTCTCGCCATATACACATATGGTTCTAGAAATGAACCCACACCGCAAATGTTGACTGACTTTTTGACTGACAACTTCACTTCGACTGGATTCTTAGTCGGTCCAAAATTCATCCACATGATCATTCATTCAACTGGGAAAGGACAAAGAGAAAATCGATTCAACATGTCTATCCCAACAACTTTCGAATGTCTCACCCTTAACACCGAATTTTATTTGTTTCGAATACAATGTCATGAAAACATTCTAAGTCGCGTAAAAGAAATATTTCAGCATGAAACATTTCCCTGGCACTAGAATAGGGTTTGTTTGTCAAACAATTTTCAAGGCGTGGGAACTACTGGAAACATCAACCAACATTCCTCTCTTCAGTACAATCAGGTTACCGTACATCTTCTAAATCTCAGCAACACCCAGATTGAGCGTTATTATCACGAGGAACGAGGGATATTATTCCGTTACAAAAGAAACAAAATTTACAGTAGATGATGACGCAGTGAATATCCATAAATTTGTATCTAGAAAAGCTTGGAAAAGAACAAACATGGGAACAGCATTTCGTAACATGGAATCTTCATTTTTACGAGCACGCACAAAATAATGTGCAACATTTTGTTATATGACCCCGATTACAACATGTAATCAACTCCAATGCTGAAAGCTTTTTCGTGATTCAAACAGTCCGAAATTGCCGAAATGTTTTTCTGGTATATCTGGTCATGTCTCCGAGCCTGTCAACTTATCCTTTCCAGATAAGAACACCATGGACTTCGTAGTAGACGTTGATGAGGACATTTCGCCTTCATGATAAATGGAAAAAGGTAGTGGTAAGCGTGAACGTTCACCGTCTTCCGAATAATTTCATGGAAATAAGAAGAAATCTAAGGTTGCTTAACAAAGAAACGGAAATATCTTCAGACCAATCTTCGAATATACCGACAGAAGTTACGGAATAATATGATGTCGAACCATCAGCTTCAGATGTGCTGACTAAAATGGAATCAAGAGCGATGTAAGTGCTAAACATAACTATGCAGAATTATGTTGCTGATATTACTGCGATTTTCAGTCCCTTTATGACCAACATGAGGATTCTATGGGTCAGACTCTACAAGGTTATGCTCATTTTATTCTAACAGACCCTCATTATAACATTGAATATATCATCGACTATCCAAATTATGATCACGAGCAGTTCACGGTAGAAGACGTGGAATATTTTGTACATTTATCTGAGACGTTTTTGGCACAGCGAAGGCATGCGCATATATTTTGTTCGAAAATGAAATTTTCTCCCTGGTTTCAACATACTAAGTTGAAGCAGAAATTAATCACATTGGAAAACCAGAAAGAGGATAAAATTGGAAAAGGATACGAGACTGAAATAAATATTTTCACTGTGGATGAAACACTGCTCTATTATACGAATACAAGGGGTTACTATGACTCAGATCCAATAAAAATCCGTCTCACGCATCTCTCTGCTATTGAACTTGCGGTCCACACCTAGAACAATGATATGGCAATGGATCACGCTTTGAAAATGATAAACTACAGTCTTTATTCGTTCATTAATTCTGTTCATCCCGGAACATGTAATGAAATGAATAACATTACAAGAGTCCCTATCAACGAAAATGTATTCCTTTCATCTCAGACTAAATCTTCCGGTCGGAGACAAAAGATCCGACGAGAGCAAAATTCAAGACAGTAGATGCTGGATATTATCCTCAAATTTACCCATCCTGGTGAGTCGTGTGTGGATCCATGAGCCAGTACATGTTCTGTCGCAATTACATGTATGATTCTTTCAAAACATAGAAAATTTTACGGTGGTGATATGGATGACAACTGTTTGGAATGCTGCTAGACATAACTGGTAGAGGTTTGCGGTCGTTAGTTACTCAACGATGAATCCGAAATTGATGGCACTGAATGAGACCTACTTGAAGCACAACAATATGTGAAAGATATGGATGCCATTGTCGTGAAAAAATGAAGGGATGTATGGGATATTCATCCTGTAATTTCCCCAGTTCAGACTTTTTATAAGCATGTTCTTTACTTTCACGACCCATTAGGGATGCATAGTTTTATAACAACGGTGTTCCCATACAGTGGACCAATTGAAAAATATCATGCAAGTGACTCCTTCAAATATGTTGCTTTCAATGGAAGCAGGAGCACTAGGTTTTTCCATAAAACTATCCACAATCAAATATGATGTAGCTGGTCTCGGCTTTTTCGCAGATAAGACAATTAATGACTGGTTCCTCATTGGTTATTACTATGGAATATTGGTTTACGGAAATATCGGCGGGAGTCAATCAATCACAAAAACCTCTAGCGAGGGATTACTTTCGGTATCTAAAGCGCGATTCCTGAAATACGGTGCAAATTGTTCATATAAATTCACGGTAAGCGATGGATCTAAAATGAGGTCATGGATTGTAGCTGCCCCTTACTGAATTACGAGATACATTAATTATTTCCATTATCTCCCTGGAGATAAACATTCGGTTAACGACAGATTGAATAATCCAAGAACTGAAAATTTTGTTCTCGTGCAAAACAGAAAGTTGGAAACTGATTCAGATGTAACTTCTTACAGAAAGTTGGATATTCTTTCTTTATGTCCTATTGAAATTGGTCCAGAACTTTTTATTTATTATGGTCCTCATCATTTTCATCACGTTACAGAAGATTAGTACTGTTATTTTCATTTTTCCCGTCATTTCATTTTAAAGTTGTCTCTTATTATGTACACTATGTTAGACACTTATCACTATATCAACAATGAGTAATTATATAACCTTCCCAATAGTACAGCGTGTCTACAATAGTTGTGACCGAAACTGTGTGGACAGTCGATTACTTTAAAAACAATTCTTCCATTCCATCATAAATAAAGATCCTACTAGATTCATGTTACAAGTTTACATATGTTTGAAAACACCATTCCATCACCTTTACCTATCATACATATTTCTAATAGATTGAATGTTCCTCCTGTCAAAATGGGGTACTACCATTTTCAGGGAACAGAAACACTATCACCTACATACTGAATGTAAAGACAAAATGCCCAAACACAACCAGCCCAAACATGAGAAGACAGGTAATAGATTGTCATCCAATTAGGATCAGGATGTCATTTATTTCATCCCGACCTCCTGATGATGCCAAAATATTTCTTATATTCCAACACTTGGTGAGGAATGTCGATAAAACAAAAAATGAGGAAAAAAAAGGAGGAAAAGGAGGAGGAAATAATTCTGACAATACGACCACCCCAAATATGAAAAGATAGATAATAGTTTACGGCACAACGAGGGTCAGTGTGTCATCTATTTTATATGAACGTCCACCAAACAACAAAGAATTTCCTACTTTCCCACACTTGGTGAGGAATGTCGACAAAAAATAAATGGGGGAAAATGAAGTTCGAAAAAGGAGGAGAAAAGAATTCTGACAACATAACCACCCCAGAAACGAGAAGATAGATAATATTTTTCCGCCCAATGAGGGTCAGGATATCATTTATTGCATCTTAACCTCCAGCAAACGACATACAATTTCTTATCTTCCCACATTTGGTGAGTAATGTCAACAAGAAAATAAATGGGTAGAAAGGAAGGGAAAAATAAATTAAAAAATATGAGGAAAAGGAAGGGGAAAAGGAAGTGGAAAATATATTCGATAGGAATGGTCGCAGAACATTCCCAATAAATAGGCAGTTTACACCCTCGACAGAACGGAAAAATGTTTTGGTGATTAAAATCATGTCTCCTCCCAGGTCAAAGGGTTTGTATGACTATTACATTCTGGCCACCTGTCACATTGTTGATTACTTCAAGCGGTTTAGGTACTGGAACCTGGTTCCCATCACCGTAATTTATAAATTTGTCAACAAATTATTGGAAAATTTGACAAATATCTCGCCATTATGATCACCCTTGAGTATGCCATGGATTCCAATTTACATAATGGACATGTAACGGACACGGTGTTTGAACTTTCACTGGACTGTCAATGGCATCCTTTCAGCTCGTTAATGTAGGAATTTATTACGGAAATTTTTGCATTGTTGAATGCTTTCCAGTGTTTAAGTATCTTCTTTTTCAATATTTGGAGGTCATACACGCACTGCTGTTACTAATTTTTTAAAAAATAACCTAAAGTATGTTGGCAGAAATGTCCGAAATCGCAGATCTTATAATATTTTACGATTAATTTTCTTACCTGCCCGAAACTACTTACACTGAATTCCGGGCCTTCATACAATTTCCACTTTTTGGGCAATATGAATGTACTGCGAAAATTTTACAACGCTTCAATGGCTGGCTTGCGACTGCCTCAATGCGGGCGTTCATATCAGTAAAAATAATTAATGGTTTCCTGGGTCATCCGTACACATTCACCTCTTGAATGGAAGAGTTTATTAACTGGAACACAGACGAAGCCTATTAATCGCGAGAAGGACAGTAAAAACTTCAATTCCGACTTATCTGCAGCTTCTTCTTCTTCGGAAACATCGAAATTGAGGCAAAGAGAAAGTTTTGATACTTATGAAGAGTTATTTCGGTAGATACCGAAACCTAGAGGAAGATACGTTGACGACGGAAGTTCATGATGAATATCACGCAGGGCTAGATAGGGAATTAGAAGGAACATTAGATCATTTGGTTGGCGAGAATCTGAAGAAGTACTCCCAATTGTTGGTTGGTAGTGATACCGTTGGGAAATCTCTCTACGAGCTCCGCCAAGCAGATGTTCCTGTGGAACATTACTTCTCGTTGGACAATGATGAAGCAATCTACTCAAGAGATAGTCGTATGTCTTCTACTGATAATCACATGGTACATGAAGAGCTCGACAGGCTAGCTTCTGAGATCATAACACGCGCCTCTTCGGCATGGCCAATCCCAGTGGTAATAGAAAATAAGAAATACGGTAAGCCCACGTTCTGCGTTCATTATAGAGCACTTACAAAGAGAATGGAGGGTGACCGATGGCAAATTCCAAAAAGTCAAGAGATCTTCGGCGACTTGGAGGTAGAACAGACTGATTTCTACGCTCGAACTGTTCAGTGGGTATCGGTAGGTTTTCCTTCACAAAGATTGTAAGGAGAAGACGACTCTATTATGTCGTTTTGGGACTTTTCAGTTTAAAATGATGTCCTTTGGTTTAATTACCGCACGTTCGACATTTCAGCGACTGATTAATCAGATACTGGTGAGTAGAGCTTCGTACTGGTTTACCTTGATTATGTGGTGGTATTCTAGTACACGATCAAAAAACATTGCGACCACTTGAAGATAGTGCTCGCACGCGCTTCCTCTTCCAGCCCTAAGTTGAAGGTATCGAGGTATTTCTTCATCCAGAAGGATGTGAGTCTTTTTGATCACGTGAACTATGAGAAGAATGTTCGGGAAGATTAGGAGAAGGTTTCAGCCATACAAGAAATTCTTCATCCACGGTCCGCAAAAGAATTGCGTATTTTATCGGTATTGGTTGGTTACTATCGTCATTTCATCCGTGGTTTCACTGAAATGCAGCCCCTATTTATTCCTGAATGTCTAGAAAGTAAGAATACTTGTAGACTGAAGAGATGGATATGGCATTGAGAACCCTAAAGAACTCGCTGATGAAGCCCCCTGTGTTGGAAATCCCGAATTTATATAAGCCATTTATGGTCGAGGCTGATGCGTCTGCATTTGCTGTTGGTGCCATTCTAACGCGGAGCAAGGATGATGGGTAGTTTCATCCGATCTAGTTCGGAAGTAGAACGATGACAGATGGAAAACGGCGATATGCTACATATAATATAGAGGCCTTCACAGTCATATTTTCCTTGAGGGAATTAGCATCTACCTTCTTTTATCACATCCAATCAAGCTCATGAGGAATCATAAGGCCCTCAGTTACATATCTAGAAAAAAAATACTCATGGTCGTCTTTCCCCTGAGTGGCATTTCTCACCAAATATGACTTCGAGATGAGCTACAGACCTGTAAAGAATAATGAAACTGTTTACTCCAAGTCCAGAGAAACTAGGGGTTTCATGATGGACTCAAAAGACGAAGGTGGCGTTCTTTGTCTGACGTTAGAGATTTAGTAGGGACAATTTCAGTTCGAACCAATTCTAAGAGAAGAACGGGGATATTAACTATGTGATACACTCGTGGAATCCGATTGAGTTACAAGCGCACCAATTCTACTATCCACCAAGCAGATCGTGACGTGGGAGAATAACCTCTCCAAAGAACTAAATCGGGCCTCAAGTTTGCGTGCCTATCCCATATAGGGCCAAGGCGCTGAAAATCCTGCGTGATGCGATGGGGCATTGGAATTATAAAACGACGAGTAAATTCGTCACGGACCGATACTGATGGCCGAATTTTTACCCTGATATATCTGCCCACTTTAAATCATGCGACCTCTGTCAAACATTGGAGGCACTAACGACGTACTAAACTAATCTAAGCCGTCTATTGACTAACCTTTTCGAAGTCTTCCCTATCATTTCCAGAGATTTCCAAAATTCATCAAAAGGAACCCAATGCTTGTTGATCTGGGTTGAGCATCTCACCAATTTGCAGCTAGCAAGGGCTACAAAGAACTCGAACGCAGAGACTGTCATCAAATTTGTGGAGAAAGAGATCTTTTAATCCGTTTGATCGGCCCAATACCATCATCAGTAAAAATGTCTCTTGTTTTTTAGCTACATAGTTCAAACGTCTTGTGAAGGAACATGGATTGACTTGCAAGAACATCCTGGCATAGACATTCATGTCTAATGGGGAAGAAGAAATAATGATAGGGACGTTGAAGAAGATCATTGCTGGGATGCTGAATGACGGAGCCGCGGACTGGGAATATAATTCCAAGAAGTTGCCCTATGTGTATTGTTTGTGGACCACTTAGTGGTTTTTTATCTCCGTTTGAGCTGATTTATGGTATCAAACAAAGGCTCTGTCCCGCAGAGAATTTGTTGTGTTGCTCACCACCTTGAAAAATAGCATTTTGGAAGTCTTTTCTGTTCAAACAATTCGTATTAATATAATCAAAAATCAGAAGAACAAAGTAGGTTTGGTGAATAAAAATAAAAAGTATATTAGTGTAGTGGATTTGTCCTCTTTGCTGACGGTCGTGTGATGGGATCCAGTGTAAAGCGGCCAGCATTCAAGTCGATATACTACGGTCTGTGTCGTATTAATATGGAGAACCACCATAGATATGTACTAGTTTCTGAAATTGGAATACATAGTCGTGTTGAAATTAATGTCTGCAGACTCGTAAAATTAGAGTTGAGTAGTAGTCACCAAAACTAGCTTTCATATTTCCCTTATCCTCTCATTCGTCGACGATGGCTTTGTAGCTTCCTTTCCCCCGTGGTTTTAATTCTCTGTCTTTTTCCTTCAGCTCGTTATGGCGGGCTTGGAGTGTTCTTATATCGGTGATATCAATTAATTTAACTCCCATGCCGACACAGGCACATATTCCCTCTATTGTTAATCGCAATACAAATTGTTCGGCCCAATCAAGAATAATCCTGGAACCTGTATACACGAACACCACGTCACCTACCCATCTGTCTTGTGTACTTAGTCTATTTCGGCCTTCAAAAATAAGGATGTATACCCCTGTGTTGGTCCAGAATCCAACAGATAAGGTCATAATAATTGGAAGGAATACGCGCACAGAATCTCTTCATTGTTCTCTGAATCCAATAAAGTCCTTGAGGAACATGGGCAACCGGAACGATCCCCTGAGCGAACGTTTCGGATTCAAATTTTCTGTACCTAATATCGAAGCAGCGTTCACCATAGGGGCTCTGATACATTCTCCATGAGGATCGTAACAAAATATTGGATGATCAAGGATGTGAACCGCGTTAAGAGAATTTCCGAAAGTTCTGGCTCTCGGGGAAAAGATGGTGACAAAATTGTCCAAATTTTGTAGACTGTACTCATCAAGATTCGTACTAAATTCCATATCTTCTCTTGCTGATTTCTCAATTGTAATCGTGGGTGACATGACTTTCTTTCCAATTTCAAGATAGCAAGGAGGCGGCGGATCATCATCAAGGTTGAAGGGTAAGGCCACTACTGCTAGAGTGTGAAAATCTATATCGAAGACGGTACTGGAAAGCCCACGCACCTGTTGGGAGGCATAGTACCCGATGTGTTGAAAGTAAGGCAATTTGCAGATTGAGCGGACGACGCGCTTGATGGCGTAGTAATTTTTACCCAGGTGTCGATGATCTGCATCATCCTAATTGGAAAAGCGCCATTGATATATGAGGTCTATGTGAAGAGAGGAGTTGTTGTGGTGTAGCTACTTCTTGATGGATCTAAAAAGTTGGGCATGTTTCATTTATGTCGGTATACGTATGGGGCTTGTCTATAAACAATATAATATCCTCCAATTAGAGCTTTGAGCCCCCTTTTCGCTTATTAATCCGATGACTGGGGAAATATTGCGACCCATGCGACAAGTGAGGAACCTCTTTCCTGGTATCATCATTTCCTTCGACTGTCCCCTTAGGGTAGTTAGACCATAAAGGTCGACGTGATAGGTAAGAAGTTTGGTCCCTCGGTTGTCGTATGGAAATTCGGAACTGTATTTTTATTTTCATAGCGCTGGGAATAGCTTGAGTATGAATAGATTTGAAGAGGTATCATCTATGAGTCCTTTGTTGTGAGCTGTGTTGTGGCGAGGTGAGGAACCAAGTAGAAGAAAATTAGAATGAATATGGAGAACAAGAAGGGGAAAATGATGATAAGTACGCGAAAGGGTAGGAGAGTTCAACGGAGAATTCGTTGTCTGGTTTTAGAAGAACAAACTGGTGCTCTGTTCTACGGAAGGGTTGGTGTGAACGTTTTAATCTTTTTGTTTTGTTTTATTGCTTCTGATTGGTTACGTACTAGGTACTATAGTAAAATTCTGAACAACACATTGGGTGCAGAATATGTGGAGGTTAATTTGTATCTCCAGTGAAGGATTGTACACATATGTCCGGATTAGGGGGTATCGGGGAAAAGAAGGTTTGTTATTAGCTTCGATGTGGCGATTATGAGAACAAGAAAGGAAATGACCTCGAACGCCAAAACGTCAGTGTGGAAACGGTCACTTTAGAATAAACTGTTCATTTTTTGTTTGTTTTCTATGGCTTTGCCGGTGCCCCTTTTCTGATACCAACCGACAGTGAATTCCATGTACAGATAGAAGGACCTATAGCAACGCAGTATCTTATGAAAAAGTGTCATGTGGTGTGATTGGTTGATTGGTGTACATTTGATGCATTATTGACGTAATTGAAATTTTGGTGTGACGAGAACAGTGAAGAGAGAGACCCCTCATGATTCTCTCTTCACGTTTTCATGATTTTATTACTGATAATAGTTAAGACATGAGGAACGTGTAACGTATCAGATGTGTGTAAGCCTGAAAGGGGAAGTCTCATGGAAGAAATGGAGGGTGTTAAAAAATGAAGTCAAAATAGCAGGTAAAAAATGAAAATAGATTGATAAAAATATAATCAATTCGATATCGTATTGGTGTTCTTCAAATTATATTTTCTGTTTATATAATAGGAAATAGGGTGATGGAATAGCATATGGATTCTGATATGTGTATATAAATGAATTTTTGCTAATATGTTTGGTTTGTTTGATGGCCGTGATATGAAAAAATCTACATGGCTTGTTGGATTGGAGGATATGTTACGTTTTAATTGGATAAATTTTCTTTGTAGGATAGTGTTAAACCTTTTGTGTGGTGTTGATGCCTGTAGTTTTTGATAGTAAATTCTACGTACAACCGCTAATTAATATATAAGTTATTCCATACTAATTTCAAAACTTCATGGTGCTATACAAGTGCAAGAAGAAGAACACCTACTAAACTTTAATGATAACAATAAGTTTAATTCAACACCTTCATTTCCTCCAACCTGAATCCTCCCACCCCAATCACAAGACTATTTGCCTTCGGACAACCGATGTATGGAAGACCAAATTTAGCTCAACAACACAAGAAAAATAACTTCATAAAACCAACCCAAACTTCAGTTCCTCCAGTAAAGAAATTTTGGAATTGTAACAGTACCAACCACATGAAGCCGGAATGTCTGGAGCCCCAAAATGCAGCACTTGTAGATGCCAAAAGACTTCGTTTTTATGCCTAGAAGTATCCTAAAGATGATGCAAATATGTACAAACATGTGTTACATGAGAATATAATGGATCTCATACAATCAAACCAATGACGATTATGAAATTTCACCAATTGGTTTTGCAAACACTTTCGACAATATGCAAGAAAACAATACTCTTTACGAAACTGCTCAAGTACTCTCTGCTCAATCTGAAGCTCATAGAAATTACCTATTCACAATTGGTGAACTAGCAGATTTTATGTACTCCCCAGAAGAACCAGAATAATAATTCAGTATAAACTGGAAAAAACTACTAGACGATCACAACATTCCAATTGATGCTATCAACATACTTTTAGTACAGAATAAAGCTGCATCTGGATCACAAACATGGATGTTGTTTAGACATCGGGTACAACAATCGGTTACTGGTATATATCAGGCCCGAGCATACGCTACCATATCCGGAATAGGAAATTCATTCTACCAAATTCACATATGAATAACTTTGGAGATTTAATTGCTCCTACTATTGGTCGCAAAGAAATAGAAATTCCTACACCTATCAACAGGTTCATACCCATCACCATGGACGTTGTTATTTAACTTATTTATGCTCATTGGTCTAGACCTATTAGATAAAGAGAAAGTGATTGTCTACAACGTCGATAACCAACTAGTTAGCAAAATATTTCATTGTAAATTGCCTCTCATTCGAAAATATGGACATTTATATTTGACATGGGATTTTTCGTCTATATTATTTACAAAACTGGAGCTTGTTAAATTTCATAAACAATTTTATCATCCGACACATTAGGAATTGTTCAACTTTATTTCTAAAGCACATCCAAATCATGCTACTACAGAAACTAGAAAAATATTAGAATACATTAGCAAACCTTGCGCAACATGTCAGTATTTTCTCCTCGCCAGTGTCGTTTTAAATATACTATGCCAGATAGAATTGTTTTCAACCATACAGTCTTTCTCTATTTAATGTATCTGAAAGGAAATAAACCTGTTCTCCATATACTGGACAATAAAACAAATTTCAGTGGTGCTAAATTCTGAACCAATTTCTCTGCTGAAAATATTTAGCAAACATTTATCTTATAATGGGCATCCATCTATACCTGGTATCCAGAAGTATTTAAGTCCGATAAAGGATCTTATTCCACAAAAAAGGCCTTTTTGAGATTATACTAAAATGACTGGTATGCAACTTGACCTTAGTGGTGTTGAGGGTCACCTTTATATAGGTTCGGGCGGAATGTATCACAGTCCATTGCATCTCATTTACAATAAAATTAGAATGGGACCCCCAAAGTGTGATCTAGAAATGAAACTATCGCTCGCTAATAAATCAATGAACTATACAATGAATGTAGATGGATTGGTACCGTCACTTCTTGCTTGAAAAGTCTTATCTCGATTTCCTGCTGTGAATGCAAAACATCCCAATCAAATTGATCGAACAAACGCATTGTCTACAGCAAGGAAATCAGTAGAACCATTACATGTGAGAAATATATGCAGCGCTATCTTCATTCTAAACTCCCCAGTTCATCCTAACAAATTTAGAAACCAGGAGACGAAGTTCTTGTTTATCGCAAAAATGAACGCATTAATGGACTGGACCTTTTAACATTGTCAAAATTATTGGTAAACAAGGATTGATTTACGGCAATGGAGACCATGTTCAACACTCCATTCACCAATTACGTCTTTCTTATCATGAACCATCAATTCTATCAAATAGACTCTGTGAGATACTCCATACAATTATTTCATCCATAAGTGAGACCCCTTCTGAATTAATCGAATCAGGAATATTTCTTTCTGAAATTCTACAACCGCATGAAAGACGTAAAAATATGCCCGAGATTTTCCTGTAATAAACAAAGAAATTAAAAACCTAGTAGCACGAAATACTTGGAAAATGGTTCCAAAATCATCCATCCCTAAATATGCCAATATTTGCAATTGTCATATTATTCTACCAATCAAGAAATGTGAAACTTACAACCCCACGTATAAAGTACGCTTCGTCACACAAGGTCATGAAGACTCAGATAAGGCATATATAGTCCATTCTGGTACTTTTCAATTCAACTAATACCTTCCGCTCCTGCCTTTAGAAACGTTCATATTTGAGGTCATGATGTAACTCAGGTCAATATACTATCAGCTGAACCACTACTTCGTAAAATATATCTAAAAACTTGTAAAGAATTATACTTTGCTGAAGATATATATTTAGAATAACTTCATCCTCTTTATGGCTTACCTGAATTTAATGACTATTGCGACCATACATCAAAGAATCACGTGGAAAAAGACCTTGAAATGAAACCGTGTATTTCTGATCACTACCTTTATTATAAACTTACAGATGATGGTGAAATGGAATGACTTCTCGGATCTTACATAGACGACCACTTATATTTTGGTACTGCCACATTTGATAAACATTCCGATAAAACCCTTCAAACTTTTGACTGTCGTGATCATATACATGGAAATATCATATTCGCCTTTCTATCTACTCAACCGATACAGTTTATATCAACCAATTACACTACATAGAAAACCTGAACCTGTTATCATTTGATGCAAATTTCTCTGATTTCCGCATTACTCGCGCAAAATTATTTTAGATAAATCATACTAGCCCTGATATATGTTTTCCCACAAGCTCTTTAGTGCAGACTACGGAAAAATCATTTTCTTCTGTTAAATTAATCAATAAGATTATTCGTCATCTAAAGAAAACAATTAATCTACATAATAATTTTCCAAAATTACATGAAAAGTCTTTGCACTTACGCATTTTCAGTGATTCTTCTTTTTCAAACAATTTCTACGTCACATGTCAGGTTGGTTACATCATTCTACTATGCGGCAAACATAACGTCAGTAACTTGAAATTTTAATATGGCCCTATTCAATATTGAAATATCACATCTGTGTTTCCGGAACTGAAAGACTACATCCAAGAGGTGAAACTGTATGGATGTGCCTGGAAGCCATTCATTCATTTATCGATATGAACGTCTCCATTGGGCTATTCGTAGAATGGACATTCAACCATTGTAGTTCTTTCTCTGGGCATTCATATTGTAAAAAACTGGAAATTTTATGGAGGCCAGGCATCCAGTGTTTTTTAGTTACGTGCAGTTTCGACAATTAACCATAAAAAATAATTTGGGCCCCAATTTTGGTCATTTCTGTCACGACTTTTAAATTCAATTTCATGAAGACGGTGATTACAGTAGTGGGTGTATGAGCGCCATCAATACAAAAAGATCAGAGAGGAATTCACGAAAGCCACTAGCAATGCAATTACTGTACGTGATGAATGCCTGTATTGAAAAGGTGAAAGAGACGCATTCACATTTGCCTCAGAGATTATAAATTAATCGTGTCCGTTACACTATGTAATAGACACGTTCACATCAATGATGAAAATTGGGCAATTGGAGTCAATTATAAATGGAAGAGATTTTATAAGTATATTACTTGAGGTAACCAACGACGTGGTGACAACTTGGATATGTATGGTACATGTTCAAAATTTACGTGAGAGTTTATAAATGTAACGTGCCCGTTACAAGAGTTAATGGACAAGTTCAACTCAATGCTTTTCGAACTATTCCAGAGACAATAGCAGGCGGAAACTAAAGGAATGTACAATAACTGACCTGGGTTAGCTGTACGCCACACGTGGCTTGATAAGAGTGTGGTCAGACAAGGATCCTCGAAATTGCGTGGTTACCGCTTGTGTGGCAGAAAGTCTGGTTGTACTAGACGAGGATCGTGAAACAGTGTGGTTATCGCTTGTTGTATGGTTAGAGTGGTCGTGCCGGACGAGGATCGCGAATAGTGTGGGTATCGCTTGTGCGTTTGGTTAGTCTGGTCGTACCAGATAGGGATCGTGATAGGTGTAACTTGAAAGGATATTGGAACGTTCTGATTGGCTGATGGTGACAGTATTGCTAACTTGTAAGATAGTAACGGTAGCGAGATGGTGAAAATGATAAGGAGTCAGAGTTATCGATAGTGACAGCGAGGGTAGTTTAGCGGAGAGGACGAGAGTAGCATCAAAGGGGGTAACATTTAGCGAGGAGTACCAGGAAAACGGCATGCGCTCGCAGAATTACGAGCAGGACTTAATGTGCGGAGAATTACTAGACTCTGTCTGTAACTACAATAATAATAGTTCATTATAAGCAGTATTATTGGAAGTAAGTGGGAGAGAAAACGAGTAAAAGGGAAACTATGAAGGGAATTCTTATAAGGTGAAGAATGTAAAGTACGAATCCCAGACAGGTGATCCTTCTGTATTCTGTAATTTGTTATAACTTAATCTGAGTTTGCTTTAGTGTCTTGGATATTACTACGTGTAATATGTGTACAGTATAAATGATGGGAGTGATCGTATACAGTAGTGCGGCGGGGAAATCCAGGTACAGTAATCGTCAAGATATTATGAGCCACATCTTTGTTAATAATGTAGTAGAATATAGATCTACTGTATGTAGTTTTAACAGTCCCCAATTTGTGGGATGAGCATCTTGATATTTTTCTAATGATGGAATATGTGATTACCAATTTATTATTCGATTATGTGCGTTTACTTATTACCAATTAGTTTTGTTTAGGTTTTGTTTATTTGTTTGTTGTTCTTTTTTGAGAGTAGGAAGTCTGTACCATGGTACTAGGAGGATGGCTGTGGAGGAGTTAAAGATATTATCTAGTTCCATTTTTTGTGAAGCCTTCAGATTGAGCAGAGAATGTTTAGAGACATTATTGGTCTAAAAGTGAATCAAAGAGGAAGCAGTAAGCTGTAGTAGGGGAAGGACGGATATGAATGGAGAAGGAGAATCTTGGAGATGATCATGTTGTGCAGGTAGAAGTTGAAAGTCAGAAGTTGGTAGATGAGTTTTTTTGTGTTTCTTTTTTTTGATGTAGAAAAGGGAGTGTCCGTCTGAACAGTTGAATTATATGGGAAATTTATATTGGCACTTCTTTGTACTGGTTGTGCCAAATAATTTAGTCCGGTAAGGGGCTTGGGTACCGGTTTGAACGACATTTCTGAGTAGCATAGGTTTCGTGAAACCGTCAGCAATGTTGGATTCAGACCGTACTAATGCGATGTTAGAAATATATCCAGTTTTGAACCACTGGAGGACAATTTCCACATTCAACATGAGCTGCTTCTCACTTGCCCAAGAGGTTTTATTGATAACTTCAAACAATTTCTTGCTATCAGTAAAGAGGTTCAGTTGAGGTCTACGGTTGATGTAGATGTATACACGTAGCGAGAACCGTATTGTACTTGACGATGGAAATCAGCATGGCATAGTAGTACAGTACGCGATATTCATTTAAAGAGAGGCGTGAATAACGAGGTAGGTTACTAGATTACCTACTGCAGAGAAGGTGAGGAGATTTTATGAAATTAGGAAGCGCTTTGAATTTGATACTCTAGCGAAGGGTTAAAGAGCGATATAAGTTTTCATAGGCTAACTGACTACAGCGATTGTGATACTTCCGACAAGCGTGAGCGAGTAACAATACACACTTGTCGACTTCTTGACTGGGGGACTACACCTGGTCGGGAATAATTATAAACTTTGAGTTTAATAATTATAGTTTGACAATTGTGAAGGGAAAACGAGATAGAAAGCAGAAAGGTGCGATAGACGTTCTTATAGAAAAATAAGGAGGTAATTAGCTGAATAAAGGCTAGTAGTCCATGTTGTCACTAGGTATGACACGTATATGGAAGAAACATGTCAATGAGGTTCCAGCCATTTTTGAGTAGTCTGGTTCCAGTCAAAGAGTTGTGTCGGATTAATTTGGCCAACTTGTGACACCTTATGAGACTGATTTATTCATCAGTCCCTCCGTTCGTCTGAAAAGCACCTTGAAATAGCATAGGAAAGATTTTTTCTGAAGTTCCATACCATTATTACTAAGAGTATGTGTTCTGTATGAATATAATTATGATGTATGACGAGCTTTTTTTGTGAGAGAGAGAAGGTGGTAATTCTAAATAGCTCCGAAGGTATTGTTGTGATTAAAATATGATGAAGACGATTGTGATGGAGGATAATTTCTAGTTATGTAGTGGAAGGATTGTGATGTGTCATAATATCCATTGAACGGGACGAAGTTCATGGATTCCAGATCGAAGTAATTCAGGAAAAGCAACTTGAGTCATAGGCTTCGTAAACCCGTCCGCTATATTATATTCCGAATTCAGCAGTGCAATATCAGAGATGTCACCTACTTTGAATGCTTCCCTGGTTGCAGTGACGGCAAGCATCAACTGTTTTTCGGATGTTCTTGATCCTGTTCTTATTACTTCAAATAAGCTCTTGTCGTCTGTTAAAACGTGTACATTTATGGTTCTATTTGTTAGTAACGCCAGTTCTGAACGTAAGATATATGGGGAGTCGAAAGGGTCGCTCAAAGCGATGACCTCAGCAGTCATGGCCGAGCGGCACAAACCTTTCGATATATAAGATCGAAACATTTGTATGATTACCTTTGCATTCTTATCACAAAACATGACTATGTAGCCTAGTTGTGATGATGAATCAGCATTATTACCAAAATTTACATCAGCGTAACGTATATGTCAAAGAGATTACAAGCCGAGATATAAAAATTTATTGAGACTTCTTGTCGTTTTGCGTAGTAAGTTGCTTTGTTGATTAAATTGATGTATGTTGCAGGTGATTTATTGTAGGTCACTTCAACAACTTGGGCTGGAGATGATATATGAAACAGGCAGTCAGGACTAGTGTGTGAGAGCCATGCTAAGCGCATTCTCATAGGTCTAAATCAAGTTAATGTGGCCGAGTCGTCGATATGTTCCAGTTTATGGAGGTAATGTTTCTGCGATTGGATGATGGTTTAATTATCGTCGTGAAGAAGAAGACGAAAACCGCTGTAATCACAAGTAAAAGTAGAAGGTGTCTTCATTTCAAAACTCTTTTCCGTTTTGGAATATATATCCTTAAATGTTGATTTATATTGACGAAGTAAATCATCTACATATATACCAGACATTTCTATTATAATAGTATCGCGAAGGAGGTAGTGAAAGGAGGTGTCAGATGGGAGGTGCTTCATTTTTAAATCATTCATGTGATGCTGTTAGAGTGTTTAGTTCCATACATCCACAGACTCTGACAGACCGTACAAAGGCTGGAGTATTTGCATGAATTGGTAAGCATTCAATTCCAGTTCGGAGGAGATTGATGAGAGGAAGAGGTCACATGATGACGGAATTGCGGATTGTAGATATGCCTGTGTGATGTCTGAATTCCAGACGTCAAATCCAAATATGGTGCCAAGGGTAAGAAGCAATGTAATTGACTGGGGTTGTAGGGTTTGGGAGAAATAGACCATGAAGTCTTTCAACTTGTCATGGTGTCCTCCTATAATAAATCACGCCTTATGAACGATGGTGCCATCTATGGATGATTTAAGTGCTAGGACAATTCTGTCAGGTATAAAGTTGGCATTTTAAGGGATATGCTCTTTTAGAACGATATTTAATTTTCCTATCTTGATTAAGTTCCGGATTCCTTCTTTTTTTGCTTCCATCATCTTGGGGGATGAGCTTCTAGTGTTTTTGAGAGGTACAATTTTTGTGAGGAATATGTCATCTTCCGGACGGATCAATTGGAAGTTTCGTAGCGAGTTTCGTAGATTTGAAAAGAAATTGTTGCTAAGTGTGCTCAGTGAGATGTATGTTTTGACTTGTTCTATATTGTATGGGCAGGGTTTATGATGAGGAATATCTAAGACGTAGACTAGTTTCGAAGTTCAGTCGGATGAAAAGACTTTTAATGGACCTGAATATTCACCATTTTTTTTTGTGTGTCCTTTTTTACGCCAGACAAGGACGTCATCGCCAGGTTCATAAAAATTGTCGGTTTCTTTGCGAACGTTGTGCGTTAGTACTCGTGAACCATTTTTCCATGTGCATTCGCATTTCGGCACTGATTGAGGCAGCTACATCACCACGTTCGTCAGTAGTCATTCTTCTACGCACCTTGTCACGCATTTCAATCCTTGGTAATTCACCAAATAAAAGTACTGATAGTACCAAACCATCAGGACCAGCTGTACCGTTGAGGGAATTTTCCGACTGGGAAAGAATTAGATCAAAGTCAGCTCTTGGGTGGTCTATCAGGATCTTTCGAACAGTTGTTCTGATGGGATCATGATATCGTTGACATATTTTGAGACCATTGTGGGCTTCTATGCCTGTTTGGACGATTTGAATCCCATCTTGCGCTTCGAGTCTTATGAATGAATCTCCAAAGCTGGATCCTTGACCTACGATAATTCTGTTTGGTAGCACCGTGCAGATCGAGGTCCGGGACTTTATCAATGAATTCCAAATCGTGACAGTTTCTATGTTTTTTAACTTGACTGCATCGCTAAAGTGAGTTCCTTATTCTCTGAAGTGAAGGATTTCATAATTAGTCTTTTTTAGCGTTATGTAGAAAACATCTAGGTATATTATTTCGTTGAATCTTCATGAGTCGCTGCCAAAAGATACTCGAAAGCTGAGAAAAGCGAATGCTGTTCTTTCGAAAGGGTTGCATTTAGATGATATGTCTTCAAGTATGCGCAGCGTCTCGAAATCAGCATCGAAAGGGTGTGTTCTTTAGAATATTTTGAATAACTTTTGATGTGATAGATGGAAAAATTGCCGATGGAGGCGGTGTAGTTATCCTTTAGTAAAATTCATTGAAATTGAGTCGAAGGGTTGCATTGGAGTATGAAGATGGGATGATGAAGATCTAAACAGTCGAAGAAACCTGTCTTCAAAGTAGTAAGCTTGTCTGTCATTGCTCATTTTCGTTCTTCTATACAGCTTGTTATTGACGTTGTCAATCATGAGGCGATTTTCATCCAGGAGATCAAGTTCTATGAGAGCGAGAATGTTCAACTGGACTACTTCAAGTTCAACGATAATGTTAGCAGTTGTTGGCGGAGTCCCCAATACAAAACGTGTAGTTCCAAGAGAAGGATAAACGTTGCTTCCAAATCTGAAGAATAAGCGATATTTATTTCGTTTGTCAGCTGGAGATTTAAATTGTTTGTTGATTATTAATAGTACATCCTTTCCAATTACACTTCGTGGGGTACCAGAGGCTACGGAGAAGGCAGTGGAAAAGGATTCCATATTTTCTGAATTGACTGATATGTCTAGGTTGTAACAATCTATGATGGATGGCCCATCGTTGATGATGGCTTAATCAAGTAGACCAATTGGGGAAGAGTTTTCTGGATAGGGTTCTATGGCTGTCAGATTGAATGAACCATTGGAAGACAGAATATTTGCGATGTGAGTTGTTATTATGTAGGTGTCGAGGTCATTGTTGATTTATTCCGTTTCTTCATTTTCAACAAGATCATTTTAATCACATATGGAATAAAGGGGGGTGTTGAATGTCTCTGATTCATCATCTGTGACATTATTTTCTTCATACTAGACGTCAGTAGCGATTGTGGTGTCCATTGTTTCAAGTTCGACTTCATTGACCATATCTGCCAATATGTATACAGACCGTTCTCCATTCTTGATTCTATTGCCGACATAGGTTTTTATTGAGCCTGAAGAGCATCCGTGAGAAGAGTACCATGGAGTAAATCAGCATCGGAAGCAATGGGAGTAGGCGTGTATGTTGCGGGCTGGTTGAAATCTTGATGATGGCGAGGTCTTGTTACTGTTACCGATGTCTTATTTTGATGTTCCGTTGGATTTGTTATTGTTGTGTCTGTATCTGCTGTATCTACTGTTGAAAGTTCTGTTGTTGAAACGTACCAATGAGGTTCCAGCCATTTTTGAGTAGTCTGGTTTCAGTCAAAGAGGTGTGTAGGATTAGTTTCGCTAACTTGTGAAACCTCATGAGACTGCTGTATTCATCAGTTGATGAGTTGAGAGAGCTCAAATGTAAGGGTGTAGGCTGCGTCGAAGGGATTGCTGAATGCGATTACTTCGGTGGCCATTGCTCATCAGTAGAGTCAGTTGGACTTGTAAGATCAGAAGACGGTTGGAATGACATTGTTGGTAAAGTCGGTAAGTATAATTATATAACGAAGTTGCGGCGATTAGTCAGAGTTGTTGCTGAATGGCGCGTCTTAGTAGCCAATGATATGTAGTGATTGAAAGTCGATGTTTGGAAAAATTATTAAAACGTTACAGCGTTTTGCGTATCGAGTTCCGCTGTTGAGTAATGACAAGTACGTGGAGAATGATTTGAGGTATGAAGATTCCGTTACTTGGGCTGATCGAGAGATTTTGGAATGCACAGTCTGGCTTAGTATGGGAGGACCAAACCACATGCATTCCAGTTGATCAAAATTTGGGAACTGTCGCGGTGGGCTCTAGATGCTGGAGTTCAGATAGGTAGTGTCGTTGTGTTTGCGAGGTTATATTATTCATCGTGTTGCAGTCTGAATTCTGAGAAGTAACATGGTAGTGGATATACGGATTTCATGTCGAAAGATTTCCCAGTCTTAAGTGAAAGCGACTTGAATATTGAATCCCCGGCGATTAATAACTTGTCAATGTATGTTCATGATATACCAGCTAGGACGGAGTTGCGTTTTATGAAGTGGAATGAACGATCTATATACAACTGTGACATTCCCAGCACTTCTGCGTGATTATTTTGGAGAGTCTCAAACCAGATATCTCCTGATTCATACAACCCATACAGTGGGCAGACTATTTTTAAGCACTGGTCTGGATTCAGTTTCAACTCTGGTACACTTCAGTTCAGAAAAGGTCACGCGCTATGGGTATAGCCGATTTTAAGTACGATTGAGTTATGTCTGCCGTCCATACCTCAAATCCAAATGCAGAAACCAAATCAAGCAATACTCTTTCGGACTGCGGTTGGAGTATCTGCAAAGAATGGCCCATAAAGTCTTTTGATCTATCCCTACGGCCTCCAATGACAAATTTAGCCTTGTTTGGATTTGAGAATCAGTACAAAACGATCTGGAAGCACGTTTGCGTCGGTTGGGATATCTTATTTAAGGAGGACTTTCAATGTACCACGTTGCATTAGTCTTTTAATATCGTCTCGTTTTGTCTTTAGCATCTCAGATGATTCACTACTGGGGTATTTCTGGGATATGATCTCAGTTAGGAAAATGTCATCTTCTTCTGGGGGAGTAGCGAATTGAGTTAGGGATGCTCGAACGTCTGCGAAGAGTGTCTGGAAGAGCTCGGCTGGTGTGATGTATGGTTTAACTTGAGCGATAGAGAAAGGTAGAGAGTTCCCATGTGGAAGGTCGATTATTTTCACCAGTTTCGTCTTTCGATCAAAATAATGGAGATTAAAAGGTCCGAATAATTACCCTATGCGATTGTTATGGGCTTTCTCTCGCCATACGACCACATCTTCATCTCTCTCGAAGATGTTGTCAGAAGTGGCAGTAATGTTGTGACGTAGGGCTCGATATACTCTCATCTCATCTAGGTGAGAACTAATTTCACATCTTGCAATAGTTACTATATTACCACGTTCGTCGGTGGTAGATCGTCTTCCGAATTATCTTGGGAGCCAGGTTCGAGGCATTTTGCCAAAAAGCATGGATGAAGGTACGAGTCCATATGGACCCATAGTATCATTCATGGTTCTAACGGAATGATCCAAAGCAATTTAAAGATCCATCTTGGGCTTGTCCATGAGAATTTTTCGAACTCTTGATCGAATGGGAGCGAGATATCGTTCCACAATCTATAGTCCATTGTGTCCATTGATTCTTGTTCTTTCAATTTCGATACCATCTAGGATGACCATGTAGATGACGGGAGCCTCAAAGTTTGAACCTTGATCTACGATGATCCGGTTTGGAAAGGCGGTGTAGATCGAGGTACAGCATTTTATGAAGGCATTCCATACGGTTGTAGTTTATATTTTTCTTAATCTCACGGTATCACTAAAGTGCGTTCGTTAATCGAGCACTTCAAGGATGGGAATTAAGATTTCTTATGGTTGAGGTAGAAGAAGTCAATGAAGACTCGTTCATTAAATCTGGCTAAATTGGAGCCAAATGAAACTTTAAACCGAATTGGATCATTAGTTACTCACTGACAGGGATCACAGTTGGATGATATTTTGCTCAGTAGACGTTCAGGTTCCGTATTTGTTGGATTTGTTCTTTTCAGTAGGTTGAATAATTTGGTGGGGCTGGGGTGGAAGAAGTGTCGATGCGATCGTTGTAGTTCGTGACGATTGAAGTTTACGTGACGTGTTCGTTTTGGCTTCTTCACTGTTAAAGATGAGTGGAATAGCTTCTGAAGAGAGGAAGTAACCACCTTTCTATGTAGAAAGTGTATTTACCGTGTTTTCACTGACGATATTTAGCTAGAAAATTGTGGACATTGTCTATCATTACCTCATGATCGTCCAGAATTTTAAGTACTATCAGAGGAGGCATATCGAAGTCCACAACGTCAAGTTCAACGATGATGTCTTCCAAGTTATGCGGGGTTGGCATGATAGAGGACACGATACCTAGGGACTCATGAGTTGTGCTACTGAAACAAAAAGAGTAGGAAGATTTCGTGAACGCAGCATTTGATGATCCAAAGTTGATGTTGATTTTAAGTTGAGCTGGTTTACCAATGACCGACCTGTGAGCACCAGAATGGATACCGGAATCAGGTAAATCGTTTCTCGTGAGTTGATAAGTTGCTCTAAATATTTCTATATTGTCACTTTGGATGATTGTTGAGTTTGATGGCGTTGATGATTTTTCATTTCGATTGGTGTCATGAGGGAAGGTGAGGCGGGAATCGGGTGTTAGGATGAGGTGAAGTGTGTAATTTGAGATGTTATAATTTCTTCGTCGATGAGTTAGTATATTTGGTTGATGCTGGAGAGGTCATGGCAGGATGGATGCCAATATAGATGAAAATGTTTCTGCATCATCGTGTTCTGGCGAGAAGCTATCAGTCTCTTCGTGGTCGAAGTCTGGATCGTCCTGGTTGTTATTTTAGTCCATATCATAGCCCTCAGTTATATTTGGTAGGATAAAAATGGAAGATTCTCCGTTTTTTATTCGTTTTGTTACGTTCGGTTGCATGGCTCCAGGTGCAAATTGATGTGAGGGGAACCAAGTGGAAGAACCGCAGGGGTAGCAGTGGGACCTATCAGATTTTGATGCGTTCTTAGATTTGTTTTCTTGGTATGGTCGTGTGAAAGGTGCAGAATGGGAGCTATTTGGGTCAGGGAATCGGTTCCTGAGGCTTACGTTCATGTTTCAGGAATTTGTCCTGAAGTTGCTCTTGGTTGAGAATGTGTTGTTAAATTTACGGTTGTGGTTGTTGAAGGGGCGATTGACAAAGGTTTTAGGTTGATAGGCGTACTGGCCTAGGAGGGTGAGATTTGGATTATCGCGTGATCTATCTGATCAGTTCTTACTCACTTTGGCGAGAGTAATTCCATGCCAAAGCAGTCTTGAAAGACTAGAAATTTAGGTTACCAGTGAGTTCATTTTCATGTGGCAGTTTTGCCTATTTGATCGATGTGATGGCCGAGCTCAGAATCTTCAACTTGTACGTCTCATTTCTGAAAATCGTAATTCACTAGATATTCAGTCTTTTCATGAAAGCACATAGCTTTGAAAGATCAATTCCGTCATCAGTGTTCTTGTTGTCGGACATGAAGGTTGCAGATCTAAGTTTTCGAAGCAGGATTGGTCTTCCTTTTACCGGTCGGCTGAATCGCATTCGGTCATCGTCAGGTCCTTTATTTGTTTGAGTGTCATACTTTTTGTCCAATGGTTGAAGAATGGGTTCGGGATGGCTCTTTCAGGATGTTTGAAAAGAGCTGGGGCTTCTTGTCATCATCAAGGTCGAGTTGGTGATTATAGCATTCGTATTCTCGCAATGTGTTGGGTAACCTTTTATTCAGTTCTCCGGAGTACTTCTTGTCTTTGAATTGTGATGAGATTGACTTTGTTATCTGCTCGGGGTTGAAGATTTCTTTGAAGTGTTCATTACCTTGTTTGTTTCTAGGGTGGGTTGCATTGTTTTGGGTTGAAGATGGTTAATTTGTGCAGTTGTAAGGAGGAGTCGGACGAGTTGTGTCTCCACCTGAATTTTAAGGTCAGGTTGTGTCTCTTCGTAATCCTATAGTGTGGTGGTGCTTTGTATTTTGGTCAAAATGGCCTGAGAGTGGTAGCATAGGATGAGGAAACTGATCTTTGACATATGTCTCTATTGGTTGAAGTGGCGTTGGGTATGGGAATGAGGGATCTGTTCAAGCTGCTTTGTAGCAAGGTTGAGCTGCTGTTGGATTACGGGGACGGTGTTTTGACTGGGATATGGTGGTGGGTGTGATGTAAGTTGTAGGTGGGGTGTTGAAGATCCTAGTGAGGCGTTGGTGATAGATTGATAAAATTGTAAATAGAAATGAGATTCTTTGTTTTGTTCCGCAGAATAACCAGAGATGGTGACGTAGCTGTTGATTTTCTATTTTGGTTGTTCTAATTCAAGTTTAGGAATTGTGAGTAGAGATGGGTCGGGCATCCCATATAAATCATAAATGTCTCCAAGGAATACTTCGGGTGTCAATGGCATGTCCCAGTACTGCTCACTGAATAGTGAGTCGGTTTGAGGAAGAGCATCTACCATATCATTCAGTAGTATCTGCCTATTTATCGGTAACTGGTCACTTGTCTCTGTCGTAATTGGGTAGTAGACCCAAACGTTCTTGGCTATTGATATCAGCGTAGTTGCTGAAGGCGATCATTGACTCCGAGCGTCGCAACGTCGCATGTAGCGGTTGTTGCTTCAGATTTGTATTGAAGAGTAGAGTGTGGTTCCGACGCTATTTGATCGCAGTGTTCTTCGCTTTTGCGGTGGTTAGATGTGTGGTGGTATCTCGTCGGGCTGGATTTCGTCGTCGGACATGTTTTTTTTCGATTACCTTCCATTTTTCTTGCATGGTTTTTTCTTTTTTTGGTGTAAGCGATCACCAGGTTTACTAATTTCAAAACACGTTTTGGGGTATGTCTGGTGATACAGAAATCCGCATTGTCGAACTGTACGAACTGTTCATGATGTGTTGTAGTAATCGCAATATCTGGTTGATCACATCGTAATGGATCAAGCTGGCTATTGGAATTTAATATTCTCAGAAGGACAGCCTGTCATCGTACCGTAACATAACAGGCTGCCATTCTGAGACTTGTGACAAGTAATACAGTATATTTTATATCCTCATAATATAACGTAGACATTATTACTTGTATCATGACAGTCTGTGATGGAATTGACAGTGTATAGTGAACTAATTTATATTAGTTTACTCATTGTAGTTATAGTTATAAGTGTTTATTGAAGTGTACATAATGAGAGACAACTTGAAGATAAATTGATGGGAAAATGAAAAGAAGAGAACTAGTTGTCTTTAACTAGATGAACATGATCAGGACCGTAATCAATTAAAAGTTCTTGGCCAATTGAAATAGGATATAAAGCAAGAATTCCAAAGTTTTGTAAGAAGTGGCCGCCGCATCAGATTTCGGCTTTCTGTTTTCCACGAGAGCGCAATTTGCAGCAGTTCTTGGATTATTGAATTTGTCGTAAACCGAAGATTTATCTCCAGGGGGATAATCGAAATCATCACTGTATCTTGTAATTTTCCAAGGGTCAGCCACAATCCATGCCTTATTTTTCGATTAACCACTTGCCGTGAATTTATGTGAACGATCGGTACCTTATTTCAGGAATTGCGGTTCAGATACCGAAACTAAACCCTCGCCATATGTTTTTGTAATTTATTGACTCCCGACGATATTCCCATAAAACAATGTTCTATAGTAATGACCAATGATGAAAACTTCATCAATTGTCTTTTCTGTGAAAAAACCGTGGACCAGCTTCAACATCTTTGATTGTGGATGTTTTCAGGGAAGGATACTAATCTCGAAATTGAACGCTCTCAACAAAACATGCAGTACAAATTGTAATATCGGAAACAATAACTAACAACTTGACTATAGTACTGATAATTTCACAAAGTACTTGAACGTAATTGACAATATAAAACATGTTACTTCTTCTATATCAGGATACACTAAAAAATAAAAACAAAACAGGGACAACATAAAAATGAGTTAAATATTTATTTCATTTCCACACCACCACTTTCATACATTTAATTTAACCGTTCACTTCCTTTCTCAACAATTCGTCACAATTTCAGCCGTAATCTCTTTACAGTATTCAACTGACTGTACTTTCTTTGATAATAATCTCGCATCAAACTCAACGTCGCAGATGATTTTAAAAACTTCTTCCACCTCCTTCCTTCCAACTAAAGATTCTATGATACTCAAAGATACAGCCAACGACTTGTTTAGCACACCAGCGTTTCTCTTGTCCATTTCATGTCTCATTTCCGTTAATGACGATACGGATTTGGCTAAAGTTCCACTACTGCCAGCCGTTTTCCGGTATACATGCTGTCGTCCATCCGAACCATTCATGATAATACGAGATGTTTCCGTTGAATTTCCTGTTCAATTATCCGGTTTAAAGCTACAGCTGTGTTCTTTGACGGCAAGAGTTGGGTAAATAAGTGCATATTTCATGATCTATTGAAAATTACTGCACGACACATTAATTACATAAACTACTGAAATATATTTCGTACATTGCATATATATTTCAGAGCCAGTATCATACATCATGATGTATCCATCTTTTGCATGTCATGCATCTGTATCCCCTTTCCTAGTTTTCAAAACCACATATTTGCGGTGTCTTCTCAGATATCTCGAGGACACCACGCCATTTCGTTGAGAGTATACACGTGACAGAACGCTTACGTGCACATTAATTTTTTTGGATCCCTTAATTTCTTTAATTGCTTTATTTTCGGATTTTGTAATTTTTTCATAATTTTCTGTCGTATGTTTACTTGATTTTAAATTAAAAAATAAATATTGGAAGTTTTAATGGCAATAGTATTTTTTCGATTTCTCAACAATTTTCAGATTTGCCGTTACCATAATTCAGTGCGAGAAATGACTGTTGTGTGCCTTTTCAGTTTTTTTGTATTAAAATTTCAGCTAAACAGCCATTTATGTGCCACTTTCATACAATTCCATTACCTACTTTCCCCCCGTCAGCGCACATTTCCATCAACAAGTCACAACTATAGCCGATCAACTTGCAACGATGATCCCAACACAATGACAGTTC
>JAULBU010009813.1:0-24633 GCA_032358235.1 Odonthalia washingtoniensis
ACGACGACGATGATGCGCGACGAAGACGACGAAACGAACCGCGCGCTGCTAGGGCTGAACACAGTCGACGCGTCGTCGCAACCGGTGCTGAGCGCGATCCTGCACTCTGTGCAGCAGCGGCGGCGGCAATCGGAGCAGGTGGCGTCGACGGCGCGGCGCGGCAGTGGTGGCAGCAGAAGCAGGCTGTTGCAACTAGTGACGAGGCGCGGGAGACTGGCCAGGGCGCGCGACGCATCCGAGAACCAGCGCCTCAGGGACCGCCTGCAGAACCTGGAAATGGACCAGCTCGAGCTGAACACGCTGCGCAGCAAGGTCGAGCAGCTGGAATGGGCGCTGGACGCCGTGCGCGACGATGCGGACAAGGTCAGGGACGACGCGCTGGCCGTGCTGTCGCAGCACGCTGACTCGCGCTTCCTGCCGCCGCGCGTCTGACCTGCCGGAACAAGAACCGCTGTCTGTCTGTTTGTCTGTCTGTCTGTCTGTCTGGTTTAGTTTTGTTGTTCGTTCGCATTATGTCGCTTGACTTGGACCGTTATTACTTTCTGCCGTTTCCGTCAAGGCATCAAGTGGAACACGTGGCTGATTCAGCATTGCTGTCCGCCTTGCGGTTTCAATGGCTTAGAACATACTATGTTTTTAACTGTTTAGGGGCGTGAAACCCTTTTTAGGGGTATTTACTGGGTTTTTAATATTAAAAGTTTTAATTGTTTTTAACGCCACCGTTCTGACATTTACACAAATGTTTTGAAGACGGCCTAGTTACGAAAACCTCCCATTAAAAAATTTTTAATGGGAGGTTTTCGTACAATTACTGCACGTGTACATTTAATGTACACATTTAGTGTACACGTGCAGTAATTGTAAACGTACAATGCGCGCCGCTCACCGTACCTGACGGGACCGTTTTTTGACCCCCTCTACTGTACACGTCATTCGGGGTTGAAGAAAATTTCTTACTAAAGTACTTCAGAAATAAAATCAATGATCGTTTGAGGAACATAGAATATTTTTGGGATTTAACGCGAGTATCAAACAATTAACGATATATTTCTGTCAGTAGTGAAAATTGCTCGTAATAGAAAATATATTTGAAATCAAAAAAGCCAGCTTTCATTGAAATTTGAATGTGCGCCAAGCAACCATTCAAATTTGAAAATTTGAAAATTTGAAAAACATATAATATAATATATTATTTATATTATATACAAATCAACTGTAAATCAAAGTGAAGGAAGTAACAAGTCGTCAACGGGAAAATTGCGGTTTTGTATTGAACACGCTCACGTTTCGACCACGAACTTAACTCTCCCGTCGACGTATACCTCATTATATGTATACACTCGTACTACCCTAAGCTTCAATTACCCACAACAATTCGGCCACCGTCGTGACTTGCGATCGTGACATGCGACGAAGCTGCCGCTCAGTGTATTTAAATCACGCTCATACAGAACCGTTATAACTAATTGAAAAAATACACCCCTTTTCAATGCTGAGACAAATACGCATGTTGACGAGGCAATGTTGACAGCTTAGTTCCGTGACAAAGAAGGATAGAACAATGGAAACCGTCAGCCTGGTGACATCGACCTAGGAATTGATCCACGTAGGTTGAAAGTCACAAAGTGGTCACGAAACGAGAAGGCATTTGCTTTATCAATAACGATGGAGCTCAAACAGTTGATGAAACATGCCACATTGTAACTACGCCTGCCACGGACACGTGGCACTCCAGCCCGCTGAGCTAATCAAATAATGCCACATGTCGCCTAACAAAAGCGGCATCACCACAAAGGGCGATGCCGGCTCAACCCTGCACTCTACCCTGCACGACACGGATTCTACCCTGCACGACACGGGCCCTATTCTTCGGTGCACCCGCCGGGAAATTAACTCCTAACCACCCGTCCAGCAAAGAGTCTCCCGACCACTAAGCCACGATGCTGATTGCTGGTTGCGGCCGTTTTTGTACCCTTTTATTCTGCACACATTACAGCTTTATAGTTCCTTTCTTTCACCGCCGGCCGCTTAGTATACAACTAAGTGCACGGCGGCTTTACAAGTAAACTTGGGGACTTTCTTCTCCTCATCATCATCACCTTTTCATCCAATTATATCCCCCTTCTCCGTTCGACAACATCTTACACTCACCGTTAGAGTTGCCACACATATTCGAGGCAGTGCATGACTTGAGTCAGAAATAAAAGGAAAGGTACTAATCTTCGGCTACATATTTGTGCATGAGGTGATGAATGTTGGAGATGACTTGAAGTATAATTGCAGGTTCATAGCTTAGAACTATGCAGACGACAACGTCCATCTTAATCGCTACCAAGAAACCCACCCCACAGATATTCTTGGCAAAAGTTGAGTTGTTGACCATAGAAGAATATATGACATATATGGACGCGTATACTAGCAATATCATCCAGGCTTCTATCCAATCCCATACCGACTTGGAACACAATGTATAATTTCGAGGGACTGAAGAGTTCGGATTGGTACCTGTATATGTGCTGAAGGCCGTGAAGCCATTATACGACATACCGGTGTCAGATTTACATCGGTACCCAACATACATGGCTCACCAACTCTACACTTTGGAAATGACGTTTGGCAAATTCCGACTACGATGTACTTATAAGACGAACGAAGAACAAATTGAGCTGGCCTAATTATTTCACAGGTCGTTGACTAATTATAGAGCATATCAACTACTTTCCTCAGAAAAGATGACTGTGCGTCCGAAAAATTCTGATGTAAAACCCAAACCCATACCAGCAGCAGACCGACGTAGTTTAGAGGAATGATGATTAGCGTGATAAAGATGAAATGTCGAAAAGCACACAAACGGGGAATATTGATCAAATGAAAATAATTGAGTCACGAGAAGACTTCACAAGCCAACGGGCACGTTGAAAAAATTCGTACAAATTTTCGCTAGACATATGCGCACAAATCCAAATGATCGCACCGGAAACAAACCGAAAAATAATGAGAAACATAATTTATTGCATAAACCGATAAAGTTCATGGAAATGACAACAAAGAAAGGCCTGAACTATGTCGCACGTGGAATATATTCGACAAAAATATTTTTATTGGAAGATGAATTGTTATCGAAATGCGCAAGACTGAAAAGAAACTCGGCTATGTAGTATTGATGTCGGATACGAAGGAAAAATGAAACACCATTCAATAAGAATCCAAAACATGTAAGCGAATTTATAGATACGTCATGTATGCCGATATTCAAGCTCTGATACTTGGTTTCTAGTTAGAATAATTGGTAAAAGACTTGATTGAAGATAATGTGAGAAGGTCAATCTAAATAGAAAAGTTGATCGGTGTCATGGTATAAATCCATTATATATCCTATATCTCTGAGTTTTATTCCATCCTCCTCCTTCTCCTGATCCGTGGAACTTAGAGGAGTGCATCTGGATCACCCTAACAATTTGAACAGGGAGCTGGGTCATGTTACGAAGGTTTCTTGTTTTCTATTAATGAGATGATAGATTTAAAGCTTCGTTCATTGAGCCCGTGGGCTTCTTTCCAGAGAGGGATGAAGGTTCTAGGCGAATGATTCGCGGCTTGGCGTGGAGGGGTGAGTATACAGTGGTGTATGTTATAGAAGGGGTGCGTGGTTTGAAGCCGGAAATACTTGTAATATTGCAGTTTTTATTGCTCCTCCATTTACTCTCTGGGATTATTAGTTTATCATGTCTATGCGTTTAGGCTGCGACGGAGTCTATATTTTTCCAGACAGAAGTTTAAACTGCCAAATGTCGTGATCGCCGTGTATACGTAGTGAAATACAACATCAAAATTAACCAATCTCCGTTCTAAAGAACGGAAAATTGAAACGAGTTGCAGTCCATCTCGACATTGGAATGAATTTGCGACTTCTGGATGGTGTAGTCTTGGCTGATTGTTCCCGTGTAGTACATATCGTGTTCAGGAATTTTCTGAACATGTGGAAGCCCTAGGGGTGTCTACCATACATCATTTGTTTTCTTTGAATTTATTGCATCCATTGTTATCACGAAGGTCTTCGTAGCAGGCAAGAACGCCTCATCTACTGTCAATTCTGACTGTACATTAAGTAACCTATAGTGCATATATTTCCACCAGATACGGATCGGATTCTTTCTCTCAATCAGTATCCATTTAAAAACCAAAGAAACACCGATTAGTTGAAAGCATTAAACATACCTTAGTATTAGTTGAGGATGTCCCAGAACAGATATACACCATGAGATCTCCAGGCTTTGAAAACTTAGTGACCAAATCCATAATCTATAAAATAGATTTCTACTCTGGTCTAAGCATCGGTTGCCTTCCTCTTAAATGATTAATATAGAACAGCCCTTTCGTCCAAAAACATCTAGGCCGCACTATTACGACATAAAGACCAACAGGTGAAAGCTCTCCGTTTACCCGTGTCACTCAATTTCCGCATACAAGGCCTAATGTCTCTTATTCAGCTTGGGAAGTTCCCATAATCTTATATGAACGTCGATTGAATCTTTATTTTTTCTCCTTTTAAAACGTGTTTTTACTCGGCCTAAGCATAGGTCACCTTCCTCTTAAATGATTAATATACAGTAGCCCTTTTGTCCCAAAACATCTAGGCCACACTATCCAGACAGCAAGACAAACAGCTGGAAGCTCTCCGTCTACCCGTGTCACTCAATTTCCGCATGCAAGGCCTACTGTCTCTTATTGAGCTTGGGACGTTCCAATAATCTTATATGTACATCGATTGGACCTCTATCTTTTCTCATTTCTTCACATTGTTACTTTCTCTCCTTACGATCAATAATCATATAGTTTACGATTATTACCGGTGGGGTATTGATATTAAACCAAAGAGCTCAATAAACTGGTATTGATATCGGCTCGCACTAGTCCTACTTCTCTTGTCGTAATCGCCCACTCTACTCGATACGTTACTAATTAGTCTGTCCTCCTCACACTATCTGCCTCGAATCTCTCCTCTATTTTTGATGTAATGCACATCGATATTGTACTTCGTGTTATGAGGTTATGCGATGATGAGGTTATGCGATGATGATGAAGAGATGAGGGGATTAGTGAAGAGTAGAAACAATGAATTAAGGAAAAAGAAAGGACTACTTATGCCGTAAGAGGACAAATAAAAGGAAGGACGAGAGGGGGATAATGGAAATTAAAGAACGAGAAGGGAGAACGACACAGTGATAAGGTAGGCTAAAAAGAACTGATAACCGAAATACCAGGCGAGTGGAAAAAGGAGAAACAACAAGAGTAGGTAGTTGTGTATAAGGAAATCGTGACAATACAAGTCATAAAATTACAGTATGCAGCATTTGAAAAGTGTTTATACAATTAACAAAATACAGTGTACAGTATTTTGGAGGGTGATTATACAAATTCACGAAAGACAGTGTACGGTGTACCCGAAAGGAATGAATAAATATTCAAGTAACGAATGAACCATTTTACTACACGTTTGAAATAGTGAAAGAATCAATATTCAAGCAACGAATGAACCACTCTTGTACACATTTTGAAATTAGAAGAACAGTCTAATTTACTAATTTCATATTTTACGACTGTAGGATTTATCACACGTGTCTGTATATTTCCTGGGCTAGAATCAAACTTCAATCTATTATAAATACCTTGCGCAAAAGGATAGAGAAAAATGAAGAGACGGCACTCAGATTTCAGACATTAACTAATGACACTCGGCCCAACAGATTGCACCGTATCTACAAGGTGAGACCAAGGCAGGAAGGAGAAATACGATCCAACACGCCTAAGCCGACTAATCTACTGCTCGACGAGCAGAGGCAGCCCCCAAATAATTGCTGTGTGCCCTTCTACCCGTCTATTACGATAACAGAATCAACAAGGATATTTACATATAAATCAGATCGACATCTCGTAACGATACCTAATCGTATCAGGGATAAGATAATTGACCGTACTTTACAAACTGCGAAGAACACTAACCCGCTATTGCATATTGACAATAATAAAGTAAAACTAACAGTCCATAGAACAATCCAGATAGCCCGGCCGTGGCCCAATTTACACTATTGCTACTCGGTTTACTCGCACTCTACCATCATACTCCACAAAAGCTGGTACGACGATCACTCACGTAATGTACGTCCAAAGGTCGAAAACATCGATAGCTGCATAGGCCACGACACATCCATAATCCATTACAACGGAGGACGTCTATTATACTACTCCATTAAACACGTTGGCTGTATTCACTACAAAGTGCGGATTGCCTTCACCTAGAATAGAGCTGTTTGGATTTTCCTGATTCACTCGATCATCCGAATTCGTGAAACTGGTAAATCAAACCATCTCCCACAACAGAGCCGCAGAAACGAAAAAAATCGGCAAGAAACAAAACAGCGCCATAACCATTGCCACATACTTCAGTACGTATCTAAAATTCATTCCCTAACGAAAATTTCAACTGTAATTCAAACACGAAAAGAAACAACCTCAGACCGCTACATTTAAGAAACGAATCACAACAAACAATTCAACATAAAATCCACCAAAAGGTACCAATCTCAACTTCCTTCTATCATTTGGTAGCTCCATTTCCCCTCCTCTCGACGTCCACCCGCATGCTTGATTCAGATAGAGGAATCCAAACAAAAAATGGAACAACCGCTCTGCGCCTTTAATATAATCAAACTACAGGAAAAGAACTTCGAACAAGAAAATAATCTCAACACGACACTCGCAAGGAAATAATCTTGGATCCACAAAATTCCTCTCATGACCAGCCGAGATACAGCCTGCTCCAAGCCAGCCACTTCGACGGTTGAACTTGGACGGTCCCAATTATACTGAACAGATACAATTCAAAGATACGACCGATGCCTTAGGCATTTGAAAGGCACCGACCGCCCGCCGACACTTGCAGCAGTTCTTGCCGACGTTGCTAAAAAGCATCTTGGAAATCCATCCAATTGGAGAAGATAGCATGGAGGGCATTAGACTCCAACAGGATGAACTGATGCTAACATTTCGTGCCATGATACAGGAAGTCCAACCACTTTTTAGCAGCTCTATCTTCGAGATGAACCTTACTTCCATCTGTTTGACTAGTATTATCTCAACCATATACACGCTAACTGATCCATTCGAATGAAAAATCCCAACCTTGGATCTAGATAACATCGATAGAGAAAACGTATCCTTAATGTAATACATTTTGTTGCTATTATTGACACAGAGAAGCACTTCCATGAAGCATTCAATCATTGAAACTTTCAACACAAACATGTATTACGTCTACACCTACCATGAAAACGATTCAACCTCCACAACTCCCACTCAGACTTAAATATCGAAAATTGATCCATAATCATCGACAATCCAGGCCAGGATAGCACACAAGCCACTCCCGATAAATATACAAATAAAAACCAGGCCCCGATCCTGGAACCATAACAGCATCAACAGCCTCAGCCACCTGAAACACCCAAAAGACCATTAAAACCTCTAGAAATGAGAGGTGAAAGACGTCCCATGCGCTATTCAAGACTCAACTGACGATGATGACGACGAGGCCCTCACAGACCTGAGAAACAACAATAATAGAAACTCAACAAACAGACAAAAGAGATGAACAACGGACAGATAGTCCAAGCCCTGGCTACAAACTTGAAGAAAAAACTTTGCAGGCAAAATAGATAAAAGAAAAACAACCTGTTGAGGGACTTAGGATTAGTAGCCAACCAACTCGAACTTAACATGCGGAAAAAGGCCCTTTTCTTTATCAACAACCTAAAATGGCATACAAAGACCTTTTCATGAACAATAAAACGGAATTTATGACATTTGAAGACATCAGGTTGTTAATAAGGAATGAGTGCAACTAAGCTGATGTCCATAAGGAAATCCAGCGGAGCTTAGATCATATCAAGTTAAACAGTTTATGACTGATAAAGAACTATGCCATGACCCAGTCGGATGTACCAAGATGGCTGCATCGACAAGCTCTCACTTCAATGACTTCCCATGTTTCGGAACGACACTAACAAGCTAAAAAGACTCAGCGCCGCAGTCTCTCGTTATTCGAATATATGGTGATACAGAGAGAAAATGAAGTGAGTGGAAATCATACTTACTACTCTTTCAAAACTGCCCTGGCTCACGGCATCAATCTAGAAAAGGACTCTAAACTAGAATCCCCAACCTCATATGATGTAATGACGTTATTTGGCCATTATGGAAACTGCCCAAACAAGGGATTTCACAACCGCTTCCGCAACACTCGAATATCATACAGAGACAAACACAACACCGCAATAGGCATAACAACCGCTCTCCAATGAACAGATATAGCAGACATTCTTCATCCTATCGTGATATCAACTACTAGAGACCTAAGACTTGTTATTGTTGTAGTCTCCAACCTTGATCCAATGCTTATAAATGTCACCCGGATTCTTTTAAAAACTTCATAGGTACAAGATTAGAATTCGGTGAAAACCCCGTTTATATCCTAGCCGATATAATCAACGGTTGTGAGATTGGAACTGTTGACGCCACGTCTGAAGAGATCGACGAAAACGATAATACCAACCACATGGACCATATGGAGACATTAAACACCCAACTTCAACTAAATGGCAAAGTAGATATTCAACCTGAATTAAACGGTGAAGACACAACTAATTTTGAATAGTCAATCATTGAAGCCAGAATAAGCTGCTCATTCTTCACTTATTCATTACAAACTGACCCTACTATAAACTATACAGGTTTTTCTCCTTTCGCCGACATTCCTGAGATAAACAGCCAAGATATAGTCATTGACTGTAACCACTTTGAAATCAACTCTCTCAACCACTTTGATAAGGAATTCCTCCCCGCCTTCTGCGTTGACAGCGGCACCCGAGAAGTGTCATTGGAATGGAAGCGCTTAAACATTTAATTCTGTATTCAGAATTGAGAGCCCATGAAAATGGTCCAAGTTTTCCTTTAATTTCGGATTACAAAGTTTTCCCTTCACTGGGAAAAGCCACCTTTATGCTCACGGCGCCCTGAAACATCTCCAACATCCTGGTTTCAATCGACATAGTCGCCTTCAAAATAGCTCCGCTTCTAGAACTGAATATACTAGACAGCCAACGACTTATGATTAAAAATGTCAATATTAAACTTGCACGTTGGAAAGAATTCATCAAGAACAGAAGGAAATACTGCTTAGAAGAGTAGTTTGTTACTTTCTTCAGAAGCGACTCCTCAAACTTTCCTACAAATATTACGCCTTCCAGTATACAAACAACCAAGTTTTCTGCAAGAGAACGTAAAAGACTACATAGCCAGTTATTTAATCCTACAACAAACAAACTGTTCAACATTTTTTGCCGTACTCATTTTTCTAAAGCCGATATGCACGCTCTGAATTCTACCAAAATGCGATCCTTGCCAAAGGGTGACCAGCCCACCATTTATATTCAGAAACTTGTTTGGATCCGACAGAACCCGCTTCAACGAACGATCTACATTGAAGTTTTCTACATCATCATCAAGACATCTCAAAATGCAGTGCTTCACATAATTGATGGAGGAACGCATTAGCATCCGCAAGACTCAAATCAATGGATACTAAGAATATATAGTATGCGATAGTTAAATTTTGGACGACATTATTAACCGGTTTGTACAACCGGATCATTGTCGACAAGGGTAGCAATTTAGGGGACTATTTTATAAAGCTTGCAGAGCTCGATGGCATAACAGTGGAGAAGATGGGAATAGACACATAGAACGGGATGAATATATGCGAACGCTACCATGAACCAATTCGAAATATCGTCCTTAAGATAGCCGTTTCCTTCCCCAAGACATAATTTGAGTTAGCCCTGGAATTGGAAGTAAAAGCGATTAACGAAACTGTAGGACCGGACGGCCATGTATCGTGTATGTTCGCGGAACTGAATGCCAACATTTAAGAGGAGTAGTTTTGGGGTGGATGTGACATCTACTAGACCATGAAATTTTTAGTGGCTCGTGTAGGTTACCTACAGAAATATACATTGTTTGCATGGTTACTGATGGTACCTGAAGGAAAAATATACACAATTTGAAGATAAACTGTATGGGGCATTAACTATGGAATACAGATACTGTATGTTTTAATGTATGAGGAATAGAAATTACTTACGGATGGTGGAGAATAAATGGAAGAAATAGTCTGGGACAACAATCATTGTTTGAAAATTTATACGAATGTATCATTAAAATTTCCTTTCATACACAGGAGATTTTAGTGTATGTAATCTAGGCTCGTAACTACACATTGTGTACGAGACGTTGAATGAATACTTCATATAATACTGCAAAAAATGTAGTTTGTAATGTAAATCACACTGACTTTTATATTCATGTGCTAAATGTTTGAGTGTATGTAAACTATATTAATTCTTTCATATACCGTATGCAACCGGCAATGGTTCATCCATTTGTCATTCATTTCATGAAGTGAAAGTGGATGCTTATTGCGATTCCTGATGTATATACCTGTTATATGTAGGAATGATATGATGTCATATGGGAATGATATGTAGAATAATAGCAATATACATTGCAATACATGTATACCAATTATGGTATACACGGTATTAATATTTTTATTATTAGTGATATCATGCGATAACAAATCGAAAATTTTGATAACAATAAGATAAAAGCGCAATATTAAAAAATGTAATAATAAAAAACGTGATAGAGATAGAGCTATAACAAATTGTCTAGAACAGGGAAAAGTGAAAAGAAGTCGAAACTATGTAGCAATAGAAGAATTATAACTACCATAAGCAACGACCAAGAAACGCATCCAATAAGTATATATTAATATATCATGTATTTACAATCTATATAAATCTATTTTTTTGTTCATATCCATTCTTTCTCTGTGAACATGTAAACCATATTGAACTGCATACATATTGAAATGGCATTAATAAATATAAATAATATAATAAAAGTTAGTAAATTGAATATGAAAAGGTCATGACATGAGAATTAGAGGATGAAACCATAAAAGAAAGAGTAATGCAAACATACCTATTTACCTGAACCAGGGTAGTTGAAGATGAGAAGCAACCTGTAAACAATCAGAAGAGGAAGTGAATGTAAAGGAATGTTAACAAATATGAATGGAGTTGTACTAAAATGTTTGAATGAATTAATAGTTAATGAATACTTACCTGTGCTAATACGTTGACGCATGCAATAAGTTCATCGCGATAGGAACTGACATGTACAAGTCACAGTTGAATGATCAGAATGAGTGAACTGTCATCGTGTTGGGATCATAGTTGCAAGTTGATCGCTTATACTTGTGACTGGTTGATAGAAATGTGGGCGGATGGGGGAAAAGCAGGTAATGCAATTGTATGAAAACGGCACATAAACGGCTGATTAGTTGAAATTTTAATAACTGAAAAAGGCACACAACGGTCATTTCTCGCACTGAAACAGCAGATCTGAAAAATGTTGAGAAATCGAAAAAATACCATTGCCATTAAAACTTCCAATATTATTTTTTAATAAAAAATCAAGTAAAGTTACGACAGAAAATAAAAATAAATTACACAATCCGAAAATAAAGCAAATAAAAAAGTAAGGGATCCAAAAAATTTAATTTGAACGTAAGCGTTCTGTTACGTGTATGCTATCAACGAAATGGCGTGGTGTCCTCGAAATCTCCCAAAATACACCACAAGTATGTGGCCTTTAAAACTAGGAATGGGGATACAGATGCATGACATGAAAAAGATTGATATATCATGATGTATGATATTGGCTCTGAAATATATAAGCATTGTACAATAAATATTTCAGTAGTTTATGTAATTAATGTGTCGTGTGATAATTTTAATAAAGAAAAACATATGCACCTATTTACCCAACTCTTGCCGTCAAAGAACAAAGCTGTAGCTTTAAACCGGATAATTCAACAGGAAATTCAAGAGAAACATCTCGTATTATCATGAACGGTTCCGATGGACAACAGTATGGATGTGGAAAGGAGGCTGGCAGTAGTGGAACTGTAGCTGAATCCGTATCATTATTGATGGAAATGGGACATGAAATGGACAAAAGAAAAGCTGGTGTGCTAAAGAAGTCGTTGGCTGTATCTTTAAGTATCATAGAATCTTTAGTTGGAAGGGAGGAGGTGGAAGAAGTTATTGACATCATCTGCAACGCTGACTTTTATGTGAGATTATTCCCAAAGAAAGTAATGTCAGTTGAATACTGTGAAGAGATTACGTCTGAAATTGTGAGGAATTGACGGGAAAGGAAGTAAATGGTAAAATAAAATGTATGAAAGTGGTGGAGATGAAATTGAACAAATGTTCAATTTATTTTTATCTTCTCCCTTTCTTGTTTATAATTGTTAGTTTGACTTGATATTAAAGAAATAACATGTGTTATAATGTCAATAATGTTCAAGTATTTTGTGAAATTATCACTACTACAGTCAATTTGTTAGTTATTGTTTCCGATATTACAATTTGTACTGCATGTTTTGTTGAGATCGTTCAGTTTCAAGAATAGTAGCCTATTTGAAAAATGGTACACTATGATTTGAAATAAAGAAGGCACACAGTTATAACTACACTACTTGTGGCTCCCGTCATTACCATCATGTTATAGATGATGAAAACCCATGGCTGTGAAGTAGTTTCCACCATGGCAGTAACCACATTCTGATTATAGATTTGAATTATGATCATTTCCATAAACACGGTATGGTAAATTGAGTGGGTAGTAACGTGGGGAGTAGTTGAATTTATTAGGAACTGTATATAATTTATTATTTTAAAGAGTGTTTACGTGCTACAAGGTACATAAAGTACAGAAATCATAACATTTCCACCCCATATGGTGCAGGCGATTTTGCAGAAATCAAATAAAAACGAACTCCACATGGTGTGGAAATAGCATACAGTTCCTACCAGACACATAGTGTAGTGCAGTGTTTACTAAAAGCTGTACCCATCTACTATCATAGCCGTTACATCTAGTTTCAACATTTGATGGAACTAGTTCCATTATCGAAAGTTTAAGATAATATTGTAGCAGGAATAGGAAATAATCTTGAAGTTATTGCGAGTCATTTAGGGTTTCAACATCAGATATTGCGAATCGCAGCGGCGTCAGGAAACGTTCGGAATGATTGTCGAGGTCAACATTAGGAAATTCGGAATCCCTGTAGAAAGTGGCGAGAGCGTGTAGTTGCGGAAGTGATGATGTGGTAGATGAAATTGTTGTCCTATTTCTAACATGGTTGTGGAAATGCGCGGTGTTGATCTAGGTAGAGGTATAGAATGAGTTCGTGTAGTTCGTGGAACCAGGAAAGGATGTAATGGTAGAATGATTGTAACAGGTACAAGAGAATCTTCATCTTTGAGTGGTATTGATGAAGTGAACAATCGCGTCACGGATGGTACGGATTCCAGAACGGATAGTGAAGTGATTGAAAACAATGAGGGAGACGATAGAAACGATATAGGTGTTGCTGCTGCTCTGGACGAATTTTAGTCAGTACAAGAAGAAGTAAATTTGGAAACTTTCCGTCGGCTGGAAGAAGATGTTTGAAAACTACCTGTAGAGAACAACAAACGTTCTGTGTTGATGAATGAGTACAAGGGTCCAGTCAATTAGAAAGCATGTGACATGAGGAGCAAAGAGGTTTCACTAAAGGCTCTGCAATCAGAAGTTATGATACTTGATTGTAAGAATGTTAAAGTAAAAGGAATTGTGCAGCGTTTAGAAGTTCTGAATCAAGAACTTCTTAAAAAAATGAAAAGTAACAACAAGAGTCGTGGAAACTATGTGGAGAGGATGATGAGGAAAGTTCCCACGAAATATTTTGAAGTTGGACTGGCAGTAGACCTGATAATTTAAAAGCGAGGAATAAAGAAAACGTGCGAATGGGACCAATATAATGAGCGAAATTCCAGATAATTCACGAACAGAGCAGACATTGTAATGGATAATGGCATGAAATGGTTGGACGGTTCACTGATTTTACTAACACAAATGAAAATTATTTGCAGTGGAAACAACATATATATCCTCTCCATCAACAGCGAGAAAGATATTATTTGTTCATTAATTAGAGCTGAACTTTCATGTGGTGAAACCTTAAACATATATTGGACGGAAGAAATGGGGTATGACGTTGTTGAAGAGTTCTCAAAAGTTGGTACTTTAGAAAGCGTTTGATACAGTTGTTATTTGATTTCTGTGGTGGAAGGAAAGGAGCTGCAAAAGACAGATTATTTGAAGCACTTGGCTATGACATTCTACTATCCGGATTTAATTTGAAGGAATCCGGTGCTCGGAACGAAGGGAGGCGGGAATTGTTTTTCGCGAAGAGAAAGATAATGAAATCCATTAGAAACAGTGTGTTGCTCATGTCATGATGTGGGATGTGGACCTTTCAGGTATTCAATTCCGGGAATGCAGCAGTTTGGTTGAAAATTACGTTGACCGACATAACGACGATGAAGAAATGTTGAATATGTTTAGGAAAAAACTCCGTGCTGCGGTATTGGATGATTTTATTGGATATATCCCGAATGAAGAAGGAGGGGACATTGTGAAAGGTACCGTAACTAGTATTTCTAGAGTAGATAATTGGATTTGTAGCTGTGTTAAACTACTCATTGTGGAGGAATATTGTGGGGGATGTCGTCAGAAACAATTCAACCAAATGTTTTCGAAGTATGTAAAACTGGGGACGGAACAGGTAATTGGAAAAATAAGAAGGTTTGTAGAAGTACGGGTCCGTGAAGAGTTGGAAGTACGTAGTGTGAAGGGAGAGGAAGAACGTACGTTCAAGGAAATGTCACCGGACGCCACAATAATTGTTACCACGAAAAGTCCGAAGAATCATTTCTTATCTGTACAATCAACCTGGTTTTTACAGTACATCGAAACGCCGTGTGGAACCATTCATGACTGCTATATCGCAGAAATATCTTCTGACCGGAAAAGTATTGATAAACTTCGAAAGCCGTACAGCGAAGGACCACCTCGAAATACTCCATTTGAAGATGAAGAAGGTAATGAAGTGGATAGAAATAGGGACGAAGATTTGGAATGATGAAGGAGATAATGAAGTGGATAAAAATAGGGACGACGATTGGGAATGACAGAACATGTAATTTGAACTAAATTAATGTATACAACCGTGCTACGTGGGGTAATTATCTCCGTCATCCTCGTCACTATCAGTAGTCAGAGATCTGAACGAATCCCTTTCCCCGTAAGAACAATTATTGTAGAACCGTTTCTTCGGCCATGAAAACTGTCCAGTGAACGATATAATTCCTAAAGTTGACCGCAATACATTTACAAATGAACACATGGTATCGAAATCAATGATATCGTACCACTCTCTTGTTTCTAAAATATTTTCCACGAAAGTTGTGTCTGTTACATATCTTGTGTAGTCAATCTCATCAGATGTAGCACATAGAAGGCGTATGTAGTTCAGAACTTAATCGACATTGTCCAGAGGCTAGGTGAATTCCATATATTGTACGAAAGCCAAATTCTTCCTGTCCATAGTACGGTATTGTTTCGTATGGAATGAAAGGAGGAACTTTTCTCTATAGTGAACGGGGCTACTTCCGTCACAACCCTTCATAAGGACGACGCTACTACTTTCCTTCTTGCTCGGACTGAACTGTGTTGTTGAAAATATACATTGCCTTTCACAGCGATGTGGCGGAGGAGGTCTGTAATTTACAATATTTCTAGAACTGTCATACTGTTTCAAAGTTGGAAGATATCCGCCAACTATGTACCCTGACTTAACAAATGTGAGGTAAATTTCGGAGTTTGTAAGCAACAGATCGTGGTTTCGGAAGTACGTCTGAACATGGTCCGTGAAGACTGTAAGACTGGTACGTGCCAAGTTTCTCAATATTGGCGTATGAATTTGCGTTGTGGATTCGTTACACATCCCCATTCTTTGTCTTGTGGAAATAACCTGTTGTAATAGAACAGAAATATCGTCCCGTACCAAATATAGTGGTAACTGTGTTTTACGTTTAACCGTAGTAGTCGTCGTCCATGTAGAATGAGGTATATCAATCTGGATGGAACGTTGATTTATAGACGTAGCATGTGTCAAACTTCAACGTATATTTGATATTCTCTGTCCCATATTCTCCACTGTTTCATCCATTCTTGTTGCCATCCTTTTGGAAGTGGACCGATATGACTGTTTAAGGAATGTATTGAAGTTCTCATAAGGTGATACATTAATCATATTTAGACTTACAAACCTAGATAGATCTTCTACCACGTCGTCTGGGAGATAGAATTTCAATTTGTGGATTCCAGTATCGCAATGTTTTTGAAATGTGTCCAGGCATTGCAATTTTAGAATAGTAATTCTGTCCTTGTTGTCAGCTATCAATTCATGTGACCATCCGAGGAAATTATTGTCGTAAAGCAAATGTTGCATTATTTTGTGTAATTTGTGCAAATAATTTTAAAACAAGAATTATCCTGGTAACCAATGACTGTATCGAAATATCCTGCTACGAAAGGGAAAACCGTATCCAAACATTTATAATCATATCCCTCCAACATTCCTCGAATTGAATTACTCAGGAAGAAACCGTTCAGCTGTTGAAATTTCTCTCTTGTTGAGAAATCAACATGGAACCCGGGTGCACTGGACTAGTTTTCTGTTTCAGCAAGGGATGCATTACAAGCACATAACAACGACACGCGCTGTGTCTGAAATTGTTTCCCGTTATTCCTCTTTTCCATGCATTTCACAGTTATGAATAGAATTGAAATATATGTCATGAAACAAGTTTTGATTGCTTTAGAAGTACCGAGATGATGGTTATATAATTGTTCATACGTAACTTTGAGAACACACCTGGAAGAAGTATGTGCGGTATCTCTTCTGCAGCTTCTCTAGAAATCACACCTATGGTGCAACAGAAATGCCCTGGAGAATTTTTTGTGCTTCTCTTCGTGAAAAATTCTTCTCTTTCGTTTACAACGATGTATTTGCTGATTTCAACAAAGTGGAAACGGAATCCCTTCCTATTTAGTACATAGTGAACGGTTCTATGAGACGATAATGCAGATATTGGAATAGTCTTGAAATAGTTTGAAGTTCCTAAGCATCTCACGTATGGATTTGTGGGAGTAAATTTATGTAGAGCAGCAGTCATGTTTTTCCTTTCCGGTATGTCACTGAAGTATGACACTATCAAAGGGAGGACATTTCATTTCACCTTGTTGTATGTACATACCGTAAAACTTCCCATGTAATTTACAATTAATGGGGCAAGAACTGTTGTCTTTGCCGCATGCAACGAAACCATTTTATCATCACTACCCCGCACTGACGAGGTCAGTGGGACGTGGTCCTCAATCGCAATATTGACATCACGTTCTGTGTCACTATTGCCGCGATAGTCCTCTATGACTTTTTCTGACTTTCATCCTTTTAACCCAACAGAAACAATCCAACTAGAGTATAACAATGGCACACCAGAAAATGTCTGAATTGTAAGGACATATTCAAAAATTTGACATTTATGGGATAACCAACTAAGGATTGCGACTTCAAATTTGATTCTGTTTTCTCGGTATATATATGTAATATTCCAACGAACGACTTTGACGGCGTGTATGTAATTTTGATTCCACTCAATTGAAGACTTGTAATTTGCCATTACATGATTTTTCATGGACATGTACAACTGTGGAAAGAATTCGGAGTACAGAGGATGTGAGATATAATCACGGTCAACCTCATTGAAACATTGTCTAAATTTCACATCTATGGCACTAGCGACATTCATTTGTAGACGTAACACATCAATGACGTCTTTCTGTATAGGAAATCTTTTATATTGTCGTCTGTCGCAGTGTGGTATGATACTTTCAATTTTTGAAATCCGTCATCGATTGAACAGATATACACTGTTCTGTTTAAAATTACCATGCATTTATTCCAATCAGTTATGTCGTTACGATCAACATCTGCGCTAAAATTATATGATTGAAGCATCCGGATTACCTCAATCACAGCGACAATTCCAATTTCTTTTGATAAGGTTACCAAATGATTTGCTGTAACTTTTACATCAGTAACCTGTTCCGAAGGTTCGAAGAGACGTTGATCATCGGGAAGCGCACAGTCCGGCTCATCGATGTACACTCTTTCCACGCCATGTCCTTCCAAATGGCATCACATCTGTCCGTGTGCTGCTGAGAACCGTTTCCATTTGTGGCTTGTCGCATATTGTGCAATCTCTTATTCTTATTGTATTTGCCTGACGTGGCATTTCGCTTCTAATCAGCCGAAAAGTATGTCGAGTACGTGAAATATGTTGTATGGCAGACGAATCTTTTCGTTACCATTATAGCGAAATGTCGGATCCAGAGCAATAGCGGTCTATGTCACATTCTTTGATTGATCAGAATATTGGTAGAATAATTTGTTAATAGGGACCAACGTATTCACTGGTATTTATCACTTTTTACTGCCAATACCAGTATTTGATTGTGCCACTGTAAGTAGCCAAAAGAAATATAATCCTGTCCCAATTTAAAAATTTTTTAGATTTTCATTGGTATGGAAAGAAAGAATTTTCAGAAAATTAAATAATTGATTTTTTGATGAAAAAAAATAAATTATATAATTTTCTGAAAATTCTTGCTTTCGTAATTGTGAAGTAGCCTGGAGAACCACTCTTGCTGACGTCAAAGTCATTGTGACCATGTTATGGTGAACAATCCGTACCAGTGATGAGAAAGCAGCCCTCACCGTTTAGAATTTTTATCGGCATTTACAATTGTTATCTAAATTCAACAAGGCGCAGAAAATTTCAATCTATAAGTCCAGTTCAGCACGTCGTTTAGCTATCCACACATAATCACGATGACTTTCCATTTGATTTTCAAGTAGACTTCTTTTACTAGAGTAACGTCTAATGCCATTGTTTCTGTCATGTCCATCATTACCATAAATACCAGTGTTGATAATTGGACTCAAATGATCTCTTTTTCCTTCATCATTCAGCGCTTCTTAGCCCAAAACCATGTTTGAATTTCGGTAAAAAGTTCACCAATCGTCTGTGAAGGAAATTCATGGTATTTCTGAAAAGCTTCTATAGACCTCTTCCTCAAAGCATGATAAAGGTCCAAAGGATCAAACATACTCTGCAGAATTTAGTACCCATCACAATCCAATTGTTGTTTTTCCTCTAGAAGTACGCAGGTTGACAGCTTCCTTCAACATTAATTGTTGTATGTAACCATTTATCCTATTCTGTGCGATCTCTGATAATTTCCATATGTTCTTCTTGCATGTAAGTAGGCCACGTCCAAGAAATATCTCTCAATGCTGATATTTGATCATACATGAAAAAAACGTGAGCACGATGAGAGTCTAGGATTAGTGCCGACTTCAGTAGAGTCTTCGTATGATATGAAATTTCCACATCCACTACTTTCTTTCCTTCTCCATCCGTCCTGTCATTCTTGATTTTTGTCCCCCGTGTTTCTTGATTTCTACGCTCCTTGGTCACTACGTTGATGGTATCCTCTGTTACATTGTGTATTCCGTGTTGTACCATTTCTGCAATTGTCACAACATCTCTTCACATGTTGTTCGTTCTAGTCTATATAGCACTACATCCCAGTGGCATAACATTTCGATGTGGTTCGTTATCATAGGTACCAATGATAGTTTTCACGATAGGCCTTGGGAAAGGCCTCGGAATTCTACGTGGTAGTTTTGCTGATGTTGGCTTAGCAGGTAAAAGGATACGTTTTGTTGATGTTGATTTTTCACCACCTGTAGATGCCTCAATCTCCGGTGTGTCTTCTTTCATGTCAGACCATATGGGTTTTTTGTCTTTGCGTTCTGTTTTTTGCTCGAGGTTCTTCCTCGTCACTACTCTGTAGAGCAACAACTTCACGTTGCTGTCTTGTCTTGCTTCTCGTATGTGCTCAAATAATTCCATGGACACCCATTCCTGTTGTTTTCTTTCCTATATTCCCACAGTTATAACTTTCTTTAAAAAAGTACTACCTCATTCTTTTGCCAAGTCTGTCATGGCGAGTACTTGCACCGGTAACCAGATTCCCAGACCTATTTCCAACACCATACTCGAAAATTTTCATGTGATTGCAAAAGGTCGAATGTATAGTTTGCTTTCTTGTTCGTGTGTCTGGGATGATAACTTCCATTAATTCCTTCATTTTTTTAAACTTCTTCTTCTGGTAAATCACATTCACTGTCCACAATCGCTACCAACAAATTCTGCATAGACTTTAATAAAATATTACCAAGCAGATAGAAAACAGTCGCATCAAATGATCCCTTTTCTGGTCTTCCAAAATAAGTTTCAGCTACATCCAATAGGTACATTATAGTCTCCCCCGTACCTTTGATGAGAACTCCACTGTCAAATTACGTCATCCCTTTTTTACCAGAATCTTTCCTAGTTCCAAACTGCGGTATAGTCTCGATCCTTGCCACGGCAGATTTGAATCTTACAAGCATCTTACCCACACGAACGTACAGTTCGTATGTTGAGGTACTTTCTTATCAAGAAAATTTGACCTTTCCATGTCCCTCACAATATCCACTGTCCTTCCTTTTTCAAACCATATCTTATATTTTTCCGTAAAGGTCTCAGCATATCATATGACACTGGTCATGAGTTCAATGAAATAAATGTCCTTTTTTGTCTTCGACAGTGATATGTTTCGAGACCTGCTGAGATTTATAAATTCCCACGTGTAATGGTCGCCTTGTCATTACGTACATGAAGAGCGACACGAATACGATTACTTGCTCAATTTGTTCCGAAAGTTACCACGTCACCAAGAATTTGGAATGCGGACAGGCGATGTCTAAAGTACACAATAACAAATGACTTGTCGTACTTCACTACAAATATATCTATTTCCTGACTGCATAATCGCGAGATACCAGTATACTTTCCTTCAACATATTCAGATTGGAAAGTCACAGAGATCATTCCGGAAACAATTTGATACAGCTCTTGTTCGAAGGATTGAACTAATGTATCACGATGCTCGGTGCTGACATCCCTGACAGGTTTTTTGACGTTTCTGAATTGACTTACTTGAAGCCATAATTCGACAGTCACATAATTACTAAGACGAAAGTCTGAAAGCTGAACAGACGCCCGCTATTTGTCTCCTCATTACCATATCTGTTCGCACGTTGAACTGCGATAACCTCCATCGCTTGAGAAACCAAGTAATGAACACTATCTTCTGATTCCAAATCACGAAGGATTTCTGGGTTGGTACCACTTTAATTGTTCTCATAATACCGATATTCTCATTCCCTATACATCGCCTTGATTTGGACATCGATTATTTCATCTCTGTCTAATATGTCATCCGGTGCAGCCGTGGCCAATTTCGCTACACTCCCAGAGTTAGTTCGACTCATACCCCTCACTTTCGCTGTACAAACAAGGACTGGACTCATATCCGAAAAATCAATTCCATGGCACCCTTGAGATGACTCCACCAATTCAACGGAATCATCATATATACAGTACAACTGAACAGAAACACCTGGAACTATACCCCTTGCCGCTGCATCGGAACCTGTTTTCTCTTCAAGAATCAGATTGTGGAATAGTTCTTCATCTCTTTCCGGGAAGTAGCAATGTATGAGACACTTTTATTGTGGAGATACAGCAGATGACGACATAGTTGATTTTAAACATATTATGCTGTAGTTGAGAAATATTGATATTGAAGTTAATTGACGACGTCTGGTTGTGAAGAAGGATATCGTAAAGTCAGTTGATGACGGCTGGTTGTGAAGTGGGATCTCATAAAGATGTGCGCCTTATATAGAACAGAATATATTGCGATTTGATACCGACTTCGCTTCAGTTGTATGACTTTAATTGTCGTTTTGTTGTCTTTGTAATCATAAGCGGAAATGTTTTTATCATAAACGGAACTGTTGTATGACTTTCTTAACCGAACGGAGCTTCTGTAACGACGCAATAATTTTTCCGCGTACGGGTGTGTTGTGCCCACCTGTGGTATATTGCAACATATTTTTGCGGGAAAATCATTACTCGCAAATATTTTCTAATATTTTCCCTCCATATGAGGGCCGAAAAATTGCAGAAAATTGAAGAATTGATTTTTTGTTGCAAAAAGTCAAATATTTAAATTGCAGAAAATTAAATATTTGTTTTTTGACAACAAAAAATTAATTATATAATTTTCTGCAATCTTTCGGCCTCCATATGGAGGAAAATTTAAACATTTTTTCTTCATCTTCCGACGCCGTGGGGAAAATTAAATATTTAATTTTTTACAGTATATACCAGACCATAACATTATATAACTCTCCCGGGCATAACATCGCGGTACTGCTACCGTTATGTTACCTTCTTCACGCTCGTTCATATCTTCCACCATCAACATCGGTGATTGCGTCTCTACTCGATTGTTACGACCTTCCACAGGAATTATCATACCTTTGCAGCAACATTTTCTTCAAAATCACCATATCAGCACCATAAACATCGACACACATCAAGTCAACTTAAAAGCAACCCGTATAATGTGATCATTTTAACAGCAACTTCACACTCCATATATTCTTCTCCATCAACATCAGCCTCAAGCATTTTACATCAATTTCAACATTCTAAATCCCATTCCACAACAGTTTTAAACTTCTTTCTCAACACGCAACTGAGAAAAACCTCAACATGTCATCTTCAACCTCTACTGGAAAATGCTCCAACGTGAAAAAGTCAGCCAGTGAATCGGAATTCATTCGATTTCTGCTGTTTTCCTTTATTGCCAGTTTCTCCGGTTCATCTTCGAAAGATAAATTCAACTACAATAAATTCAAATTCAAGAATTATCTGGAATGGTTGAGGTTCCATGACGACTCGATTTCCAAGCGCCTAACAACACGTTTTGAAACCAAGGCGAAAGACAGAAAAATGCTTTTAAACAATCGGTATTCTAGTCTATAGGAGCTAATGGTGACAAGGTTCTACCAAAAAGGGGTTCTCAGCAAGTGTGTCAGATAGCTCGTACGTCACTCGCCATATACACATATGATTGTAGAGATGAACGCACACTGCAAATATTCGCTGACTTGTTCACTGACAATTTCACTTCAACTGGATTATTAGTTGGTCCAACATTCATTTACATGATCATCCAGTCAACTTGGAAAACACCTAGGCGGAACCCATTCAACATGTCTATCCCAACAAATTTAGAATGTCTCCTCTTTTACCACAGAATTTAATTCGTCTTGGAGACAATGTCTAGGAAAAATCCTAAGACGCGTAATAGAAATATTCTCACCATCAAACATTTTACTGGTACTAGAATAGGGTTCGTTTATCAATCAATTTTCAAGGCGTTGTCAAGACTGGCAACATCATTAGACATTCCTCTAGTCAGTACAAGGATGTCACCCTAAATCTTTTACAACTCAACAAAATCAAGATTCAAAGTTCTTTCTACAAGAAACGATGGTTTTTCTCCAGTTAATGAAGAAAGAATATTTACGGCAGATGATGAACCAGTCACTATCGAAGAATTTGTGTCTGCACAAGCTTGGAAAAGAACACACAGATTGAACACAGCATTTTGTCACATCGCATGTTCATGTTTTACCAACCTACACAACATATTGTGCAACATCTCGTTGTACGACCCCGATTACAACTTCGGATCAGCTTCGATGCTGAAACCTTTCTTTTGTGATCCGCACAGTTCGGAATTTCTGCAATGCTTTTCTGGTATACCTGGTTATTTATCCGAGCCTCTCAACTTACTCGCTCCAGTTAGTAACATTATGGAAATTATCGAGGACGTTGATGAGACTATTTCCCCTTCAGAGGAAACGGAAACAGGTAATGATAAGCGTGGACGTTCACTGTCTCCGAAAAATTGCAAAGAAATAAGAATAAATCTAAGGTTGATGGCAACCAAGACATGGAAACACCCCCAAAATAATCTTCGTATATCCCGACAGAAGTTAAGGAGGAAAATGATGTCGAACCAGCAGATTCAAATGAGCTGACTACAATGGGATTGATGTCGAAAACAACCCTATCGCCGGAGCCTATTGAGCAGGAACGTAGAAACGAAGGATCGTGGAATCGTAGAAAGTGGAGGGGCAGCGATGTAGAAAAGCGTATAAACGCAATCGGGTTCTGGGTCTATCTCGATAAGTGGATGTGTACCGTAGATCGTAAAGACTGGGGGTGATATGATTTTAATACGCTATCCGTGGGTGACCGTTAGTTTAATAGCAAACCCTGACACAACTACGTGACGTTCCGGGCTCGGTATCGGATGCACGTGAGTGGATCCGTCGACTCAGGTGGCGCAGTAGACAGGAAATTGGGCCCATGTATAAGGTCGGGGAATTTCCTATTGCTCCAGCCGCTGAGGATTATTCAGCCCGGGCAGTGGTTTTTCTGGATCTCTCCTCGCGGTTGTGTCCTCCTCTCTAGAGTTAGAACGTTTATTTTCGATTAGATTACTGGCTGGTGAAGATGGGGT
>JAULBU010009824.1:0-24631 GCA_032358235.1 Odonthalia washingtoniensis
AAAAACCGGTGGCACCTTTGGGTGGGCGTGCACGTGGGGGAGCACTGATAGATCGGAAATTGAAACGAATTAGTGTGAGTAGTTCCCAGTACCCTCTCCTGTCGAGGTACTACATGCAGGACCCGATCAGATGTTCGGAACGTCGTGAGAAAGTGGCAGTCCCTGAATGTTTTAGTTGCCTCCATACGAATTACGGTGTCCAATTCCGTACGGCTGTAGGTTTTGGTGTTGTCTGGGAGGGATCCATTGTGCACAGGTTCCAGTCGGGGGTCAGAGTACAGAGCGGCCAACTCGATCAATGCTGGGGGTAAAAATGCTGAGGCATACTTCCGGAGTTGCAGGAATGGGGGACCATTCACAGAGGTCAGTGTTCAAAATTCCGCTAACGGTTCTTGCTTAGTATTTCCTTGAGAAAAGAGTAAGTTGGCGGTTTCTTGTTCTGTTGTTGTAAATGGAACGATGATGCGGGACCGGGAGATGTTTCGAGGATCCGAATGAGTGCATTCCGGGTTCGGTGGTATGATACGAGCAGTTTGGGAGTCCACATTTTTCTGATCCAGAATCAGTGATAGAAGTTCAAATGCTGAAGAAAATACATCTTTATTGGTCAATGACGGCGCTACGCGACGTTCGTAATCCGTTACGGTTTTCTGCGGTGGTTGAGCGCTTCCAGTCCTGGAATCTATTGAGGCAATGATCTCTGACAAGCGAAGGGGGTCATAGCAAGGGAATGAGCCTATTAGTGTCGGTGGGGCACCCAAAGCGGTTGATGGACCAACATTATTTTGTTGAGAAGACTGTTGTTCAGCGCCACTGCTCAGGATGTGGTCGGGTTTAGATGTCGGTGTCATGAAGGTCGCTTTAAGCGTGCGCTTTTTAGGTCCTACTGGTGAAGATGAGTTGTTTGACATAATGGGCTGATAAATCGCTAGTCAATTGAAGCCGTAAACGGAGTATAGTGCTGAACTTGATCGAAATGGATCTCGGTTGATATTGAAAATGTCGATGGAGATCGTCGGTTGAAGCGGTTCCTGGTGCGTCAATCTGTTGCTGGGAGACCAGTGAAATCTGAACAGTGAAGGGTGGTCTGAAACAGCTGTAACTGCGAAACGGGTGTGATAAGTGTCTCTATTGAAATAGAGCGTGAAGCTGTTTCGGTGAAGTTCCTATCTGCGAAGCTACCTTCGTATGGTTCAGCGTGTCCCGGCATGTCTCGAGGATGCCCCTTGTAGGCATCGCCGGCGCGTGCTCGGACGGCGGTGAGAGTGTGTGTGTAACACGTGGTGACGTGTGCAGCTCTTTTTGCACAGGTGCAGTACTTATCGCGTGACTCACTACACTAGAACAATTTCGTCGTCGCTTAATTCATGCCCTCCGTTACGTTTAATTTCATCCCCTACTTGTTCCAAATTCGTATCATTCAATCTCTCGTTGATGTCATTGATCGAATCATCGTCAACAATATGTCCTTTCAATACACTTGCAATTCACTACGTAATTTTTCATACAAATATTATTGTTTACTTAAAAGTAGATTATAGTTTCGGTTTTATTTGTCGCGACCGTGTCCTTCAATAATTCGCTGTGTTCGGTGCTGCGTAATTATTTAAAAGTAGTTTGTAGTTTCGGTTTCATTTGTCGCCGTCATGTCCGTCAAAGACTCGCTGCGTTCGGTGCTGCGTATTAACTAAAAGTAGTTTGTAGTTTCGGTTTCATTTGTCGCCGTTGTGTTCGTCAAGAACTCGCTGCGTTCGTTACAAACGGGTGTTATGTTCCGTTAGACGAAGAGACTTTCCGTCCTTTTGTGCAAAAGCACATGAAATGTGTCTTTGCAATTTTGACACAAACTTCATTTTTCAGGTTTGATTACTTTACAGAACCAGCAATGCGAACTGTTCGCTTTTTCTACTTTTGCTTACCCAGAAACTCGAGTTTTGTGAAACATCAACAATATATTTTTCTAACTCAGATTTTTTAACATCCTTACTGGCATCATCTGATTGGCTAATTTCGTTTTCTTTATATTTTCTTGCTGTCGTTAAATTTTTGCAAAAAGCCTAAAGGACGGCCCGTAGTGCGCCATAATTGGACGGACGATAGGAATCGGGTAGGGGCCAAAGGATGTACCGAATATAGGGCGAGAAATATCTTAACCCTTTCAGAACCGGAATTTAAAAAAGGAAATCTGTTTAATTTCTTTCGAATTATGCATACACGTAAGGCGTTGTACAATAAATTAGTTGATAAAATTTATCGAACCTAATTTTTTTAAAAATTAGGTTAATTTAAAAATTAACCTAAGTTTTAGGTTACCTAATTTAAAAATTAAAATTAGGTTTGGAAATATTGGAAATATTGGGGTGATAATAATAAATTGATGGCACGTGGTGACGAATTGGACATTTCGTCCCGACATCCTTTCCGTTCCGTACAATGCTGCTTCGTGGAACCGGCACAGGGACGTTATTTGGAGAATAATAATAGTGAAAAGTGAAAATTTGATCGAATCAATAATCAAGTGGTCGGTCAATGCATACGCTGCGTATCACTATGAACACTCTCCCAAAGCGAAGTATCATGACATAATAAATTCTCTAATTAAAATTCTAGTGATAAAATAAAATCTATTTTTAAAAATGAATTTATTTTTTACTTTATATAAAAATACATTGTAAAGGGAAAAAATGCATTACAGTACGAAGTTTTTAAGTATATAAAGCTTACACTGTTCCCCAGAGCACTCTGCCAAACATAATTTTTTCCGGAAATCAACTTTTCATTATTATTATTACAGTCGTCTGCCCGTCAAGAAACAGAGGAATCAAGCAGCGCCAAAGCTCCCGGTACGCTTCGTCGATAGTCAACGATGCTAGCCTTGTATCTGTGGAAGAGGCAAGCTCGTGGCGCATCGCCGGCCATTTGCTTTTCATTTATAAATGACATTACAACATTGTTGAAAATGGGATATGTATAAAAGCACTGACGTGTCCACACAAACAGAAATATATCAATTTTGCCTACTCGGACGGTTTGTCCATCCTTCCAAACGATTCATTTTGAACGTATGGCATAATAATATTATACCGAAATCAGCTGTAACGCCCTGATATGACAAAAGCAATGGCGGCCGGTATTAAATATTCTCAATGGGAATCCATTCTCAATAATATTGATTGTAAAACGGTAAATACGGACCTCATACGGTGAAAGGTGTGTCTTGTTAATGTTTAGGGTGAAATTCAATTTAGGGGTGTTTAGTGGATTTTTAATATTAAAATTTTTAATTAATTTTAACGTCACCGTACTAATCTTTCATTTTACAAACCTTTCACCGTACTATGTAAAAATAGAAATACTCGCCCTTCTGTTTCAACTGTGCAACATGACTTGAAACAAAAAATGTCCATTTCAATGATTTTCAAAAGTTGAGGATCAAGAAAATTGACGAGCAACAGATTTTATTTTATGGGAAAAAAATAAAAATGGAAGACAAAAAGACTGACAAAGGCAAAAGATATAATCGATTTCATGTTCAGCGGCAGCGATTCTAGATTTCAATTAAATAATTGCGAAGATGCCATCAACAAAAATTGTATACAAAAAAAACGGTGGGGGGTGGGGGTGTAAGAAGTAGTAAGTTAATAAAAATTAATCTTCGAGTTTTCGAGCAAGCTCCATGACGGTACGAAGCTCACACCCGACAGCTTTGGAGATTCGTCTACCGTAGAACATGTTCGCTTTGTAGAAATGTGAGCACATGATATTCTTAATGTTAATATCTTTAACTTGACCTAAATCACTTGCAAGGTTACCGATAAGATTCATTCTGTCAGCAAGTGCCAAACTTTTCCAAACCATTCCAGCTTGTTTGAAATCCTGTGTTTTCTTTATACTTTCTTGTACAGTCGATCCACAAAAGCTTCGTGAACTGTACAAGTAGCTTGCATCTTCCTTCAACCCGTTTCCTTTCGTTGACGGCTCGTAATTTACTGATCCGTTCCAATTCTGTTCCATTACCATCACTCCATCTTGGTTGAAGTTTCGAATCGGTGCCTTGGCCTTGTTGATGGGCAGATGTTGGAATACGTTTGAGCCATGTCTGTGTGTTTGTGACTCGTGGTATGAGATCAATCTACCTTGTAAAAGGCGATCCTCGGATGGTTCCAAAGCACCGGGGATGAAATTTCCAGGGGCGAAAGATACTTGCTCGGAGCCCAAGTGGAAGTTATCCGGGATCTTGTTCAGCTCAAACATCCCCAACGACATGAATGGGAAATCTTTCTCAGGCCAAATCTTGGTAGGGTCCAAAGGATTGAACGATTGTTCACCAACTTGATCTACCTCCATCAACTGCACCTTGAATTCCCATTTCGGATATTCACCTTTGCCAATAGCATCTACAAGGTCTCTGGTGGCATGATTGAAGTCCATTCCCTGAATTTTAGAAGCTTCCATTCGGGTTAGGTTAAATTCACCTTGCAAAGGGAACCATCTGAACTTACAGTACGTAACTTTACCCATAGCATTCACTAGTTTGTACGCGTGCACGGAATTCCCCTGCATGAACCGGTAAGTTTTCGGGATCCCCAGGTCTGTGTAGAGATACGTGAGCATGTTGGTAGCCATGCCACCCATGGCGGCGAAGAAATCAAAGTAACGATTCGGGTCTTGGATGTTAGTAATAGGATCGGGCTTTAAAGAATGAACCATGTCAGGAAATTTGATATGATCCCTGATGAAAAATACTGGGAGGTTATTACCAACCAAATCCCAATTACCATCGACGGATGACTTGAATTTCAGAGCGAATCCTCGAGGATCTCGCAGTGTTTCCGGTGAGTGCTTCCCGTGGATCACAGTCGAGAACCGTACGACTACATCGGTTTCCCTGCCAGGCGCGGAGAAAATATCGGACGCCGTGTAAGCTGAAAAGTTAACAGATGCGGTAAATTTACCGGTGGCCGCTGCACCGCGAGCGTGTAAACTCGTTCAGGGGTGCGCTCGGTATTGAAGCGACGCAACTTTTCCAGCGTGTAGATATCTTGTAAGAGAATAGGACCATTCTTCGTTATTGTCTGAGAGTGCTGATTGGTACCGACTCTGTGTCCAGTCTCACCAGTCAAGTATTCCTGCGCGGATGATGATATGGATAACAAAATGGAGACGAGACATAGCGAAGAGATGGTTCGCGATACCCGTGGTAGGGGGATCATGGTTAGACTACGATGGGAGGGAGGCAGTGGATGGGTTCGTTGACAAAGGTGGATGGGTAGATACGGCGAGGAAAGCAGAATCACGAGAGGAGAAAAGAAGGAAGGAAAAGAAATTGAAGAAATCGGTGCTGGGTGGAGTGTTGGATGCGAAATGATGGCGGTGGAAAGAGAGGAGAGTGAGGAGAGCGAACGAAGGGCTGAGGTTTAAATAGATTTGTTTGTCGCTGTGCCAGTTTCCGGTTTGGAACTCGAGTTTGTCTGTTTCCACCAGACGTTTACAGACCCAGCGATTTGCAACCGTTTTTTTTGAGGAACGGTGTGATGTGTTCCAAGTATCGCGATCTTGAACTAATTCGAAGCGTGTGTGCCTGGGCCATCCATTTGCACATTTTCGCGATAATGTTTTACAAATCCTGGCCGAAATTTATACCTCACACAAATTAATGAAAAACAAGTAAACAAATTAACAAATTAAAGTACAGCGTTAGCGCTGTACGAATGCATTCTGCAGAAACTTACGGACTCCCACAACTACTACATGCTCTATGAACATATCTTAATACAGTATAGTATATACAGTATGCAAACTCCTTGAATTCCTGTACCTGGACCTATCCATTTACACTTTCTATGCTGTATTTCTTTTTGAACACTACATTTCTTGCTTCACAAAATATCAAATCTGTTGTCTTCAAATCTTCAAATCTTTTGTGCTGCACACCAAATCTACGACTGCAGTTTGTGTCAAGGAACAGCACGGTCCTCGAGAATACGATGTGTTCTCGAGGACCATAATTTTAAACTTTCTCGAGCAATTCGATCCATTTCTACGGTTAGTGGAGTGTGAGAATTTGAGATGCTACTGAATTGAAAATTTCTCCAATTTGCCATTGACAATCGTATCTACAATGACAGTGTTATGCGCTGAGATTGTGCAGATTGGACGCGTGGTGTTTGTGCTGTCGCTCATTGGTTGACGCTGGGCCCGGACGAAGAGTTTAATTTGGTATGCGTTGGCAAGAAATGAATGGCCAATAAAAAAGACTAGGTTTAGAATGAAGATGACGTTTTGGTTATTTCTACTATCAATTTTTTTTTAAAAAAAACAGACAATCCCCTCTATTTGGTGTTGCTTGTACAAATTTAACATTCACAAGTCTGTCGACAATAATGATGATGGTTGATGGTCGATTGTGAATGTTGAATTTTTGTTGAAGGACGAGAGTTGAATTTGTAGAAAAAATGTTTTCATCAGTCTCATTTCGTTTGTTTCGGGCAAGCTCTCTACGCTGAGCTTCGAACCGACGATTTGACAAAAGTAAAGTAAATGATTCAAAAATTGTTAATTGTTATTAACATTGGTTGATATGATATGTGATGGTGGCGGAAGGTAAAGGTAGAAACACGGCTCTTGATAGGTATCACAATTGATAGTGGCGAAATGTGAATCGTAGAAACAAGACACATGAAACATCGACTTGAGAGCTCTGCGTGCTGTACTGGATGGATCACCACTACTGTATTAAAATCTATATTTATTTTTACCATTCATCCCACGTTCTTCGTCACTCACAGTCCCCTTCAATGTCTTCACAGTTGTTCATAAAAATAATATGAATATTATTCATTTAAAAAATATTATTATTCATTTATAATCACAGCTGTCACGTTTTGAACTGATTGCTTTTTGAACAGCATTATCTGACGCAAATCCTACAATCTATATTTGAATACCCGGTTTCTGTGTTTATACAATACATCAACTACAAATTGATTTTCACCCAATCGTTTCTACTTTTAGATTATGTGTTCGTGTTATGTTTTCACCGACATTTATATTATATATTGCTGATTTCACATCTTTTACTCACATTACTAATATCTCTGTATCACCATTTACAAACATGCTCATGAAACATACCATTAACTGAGACTTTGCCATGTAGCAGTCAAGTCAGCCAGCCAACTATGATTGTACGGTAGTGATGAACTGTAGTGATGGACAGCGGTGATGAATCTCAGTTAAAATGGTTTAGTTGAGAATCAGTATCATAGCACGCAACATTTATTCACGGCCCATGGTAATTGGGTGGAGGTTTGCTCTATCAACCGATTTTCACCAAATTCGTATAAATTTAAAGGTGACTGCTGGCCTTTGCATATCACGAATTTTGAAAGGAATGCGATGGAAATTGGATGAGTTTACATTTGCATGTTATTTTCTCAACTCACAAGTTCCACTCTCATTACTAATATGGTTTGTCACTATTTTTATAACGCTCATGAAACAAGCAACAGTCAAGTTACAGCTTAGAGAACTGTGGTTGTACGGTGATGAACTGTAGTGATGAGTAGCGATAAATCACAGCTAAAATAGATTCATTGAAGATATGTATTACAACACGCAACATTTTTCTCACTGTGTCATGGGAATCGTGTGACGTGCTCTATCACCGAATTTTCACCAAATTGCTATGCATAGAAAGGCGATTGTCATCCTTTTGAATATCACCAAGTATGAAACTAATGTTTTTAAAAATTGACTTGTGATGGAGTTTTATGAAAGAAAGACTTTCTTACTGATCAAATAGAGTGGGCCAAAAATCCTCTTCCGTATGAATTTCTATGAAATAGGAAATAGGATTTTCATGTTTCCGACACACGTGACAAATGTTTTTCCAAAATATCCAATGACAATCCGCATTGTGTATATTGGCAACAATGTAATTCAGCCGCATACCAATAATGACAGAGTATAACTGCTGTGACAGAACACTGGGGTGATTATTAATACGGGCCAACGTTGAGCTGTCACTACTGGCGACTATATTTCGTAGGTGACAAAATAAATGAGAACAGAGAAAGTTCTGTGAACATGCGGAAGTGAGGAGAGTATTTTGTATGGTGCAAGATTGTAATAATTTTCAGCTTGGAAAAAGGTGGTTGCACGACGGGACACCATTTACACTGTTCCATCAGTTATCCACAGAAAACCTTTTAGTCGAAAGTTTCCAAAGGCAATCTATACTAGGCAGGATGCTCTGCATCCTACGATTTCATTTATCTGTTGCCTTTGTATGAATGTACGTCTTGTAGTTCAGACAACGTGTAAGTTGGCAACGTAACACACTGACGTCACATCATCCACATACTGCACTGTACCAGCTACGCACGTGAATCAGAAGTATCTGATTTGAATAGAATCAATAACAGTTCGAACCGTTTTCTGGAACGGTAAAATTCATGGAACTCTCATATCGTTATAATTATTCTCACCACTGTCAGTTTTGAGATCATTTCCTTGTGTTTAGGGTTGTGGTACATGGCAAGGAGTATGCCTCTTATTTCCAATTCTTGAATAAAATATGTAAAATGCACACGTGGCTCGCCTCCTTGCCTCTTGCGTCGACCACATTAAATATGGTCCGACCCAACAGAAGAGGCAAGGAAGGCGAGCCACGTGTGTTAGAACATTTTTCTAACAGCAAAACTCGGAATAATTTTTGAATAAAATTCGATACAGTGCAATGAATGGCGACCATAACTTTATGACAACAGCCAATACCAATGATGGTATGGACATCGCAATACTACCAAACTACCTATTTAGTGACACGAAGACATGGAATACAATTCTTACAACGAAGGCGGGAAACGAAATTCTAAGAGCATCTCTACAGCGAGTCTATTTTCTAATCGATAGGGAAATTTTCAAATAGAAAAAACACACACACTCTATCGCGGCGTTTCTAATCCATTCATAAAATTTCTGAATAGATTAGAGCGCGAACTGGATCAAATGAACAGATCGTACTCTAATCTATTGAATATATAAGACACAACGAAGCATCTGATTGGCCAGCGGGAGTATGTTACTGACCATGAGGAAATTCGCTGCAATGTTCGCATCGGATCCACGGAATCCCCCACCCTTTCCTTGACTACATTGGGAGCGTCGAACAAGTCTGTTTGTCCATTTTCTCACCCCACCTTCACCACCATGGGACGTGAAAAAAGCAGGGATAGGAGAATCAAGTACTCGCTCGGGCATGGATTGCGGCGTCCGAAGAACCAATAGCTGGAACTGATCAAACCCGTATTCCAAGACACAATTCGCCGCCGTTTCATTGAGAAGGGGCCACCGCTGAACGAAATTCCGGACGTAAAGTATGGTACGAGGAGCGCAGCGAGCATAAAGCAATACTTTGGAGACATGTCAGCTGATGTCCATAAATGTTTTATTGCTCTTTCGAAGGTTCGCGCGTGTAACCCAACCGGCGTCGGTGAAGAGGAAGTTATATCAATGGCAGTAGCTATCCATCTTGACCACACGAATAGAATGGATTACAACTACAGTGAATTTGATAAGGATCAGTTGATGTACTACGAAACCTGGAAAGTTCTAGTCATCACCCAAAGTGGTCTCATGCACCACCATCTACACAGACTATCATTCCAACAAAAGACACGCATCTGGACTCGAGTCAGTTAGATTCAAGCGATCATACACCAGACATGGGGATAATGGATAATGCTGTTCGAATAAACAATGATGATAGGTGTGCATGGCACGAAAATTGCACGAAAGGAGGAAGTTCTAACGACAGAAGTGGTAACCCTCGCGGAGTCGAAGAAGCGTAAATTGGGATCTCTGGAGGAGCGGAATGCAATTGTTACTTTTTATCGTCCTAAAATAGCCAACATTCCCGAAACTGCAGAGATTTTTCTGCTATTCGAACGAAGTATCTCGCTAAAGCTAGAAAGTGAGCCAAGGTGGCGGTGGCAGATGTAGTCAAAAGGGAAATATGGGAAATAATTTCTATCTCTTATCAAGACGGGTAGTCGGTGGTCTCGCCAACATCTCTATTATCATAAGATGTCCATTCAAATTATGGCCCTCTATTATTGCAAAGGATGTTTGACGAAAGAAGGGTTCCTCCGTGTGACGGATTCAACAGCGGATGCTGATATGAGATGAACTATGCTTTCTGTATTCTGTGCACGTGTAAAAAACCACTAAAAATATATATGTTTTGGGTATGATTTCATTTATTCGGTTCCCACTACCACGACCATTTTTCTGCGTCGCTACTTCCATTTTACTATACCGATCTGTGCAAGTTCCATATGAGCTCAATCAGGTCTTGTTCCAAGGAAAAGTGGTCGACAGAACTCGAGACGCGTGATTCTCGTGACGATACCATGCTAGTCCACATACAAACTGGCACCTATTCTCCTATCAAATAACTCGTATCAGATTGCGATGCCCAGGTGAACGACTGATCTGCTGCAAACATCATGCGAGCCTCGTTAAAGTGTTGCAGTGAAGACATGCCACTGTCATACTGGTCGCATCGGATTTCCACAAATATATTGTGAAGCACCATACAAGCCATCATAACGTTATTCACATCCGTCCTCTTCCATACTCTTGATGGATTCTGTAGGATATAAAATCTAGCGACCAGCACTCCAAAAGCCCGATCTGAGTCCTTACTTATCGATTCTTGGGCCTTTGAAAATTCTCCATCCTTTCTTGTTATACAATCCTTGATTGTACTCATGAATATCACACAGTTTGGATATATTCCGTTCGACAGATAATATGCCATTGTTCGTTGTGTTCTATTCCGCATGCAAGGAAAGGAAGGAGAGATATCACCTGCTATGATAAGCTCTCTCGTGGGTGATATATCTAGTATGTTGATGTCGTTAAGATTACAAAAGAATGCATGACATATCCATAATTCACCATCTTATATTGCCTCCAAGACAATGGTCGACTTTTTTCCTTCCCCTTAAATTGACTTGCCCAAGCAATGGGGCAGTTTTTCTATTGCCAATATTGGAAGTAAATGCTACCAATGCAACTAGGAACCCTCTTGCAGCGTTGATAGACAGTATGCGCTTCAAATCCTCCTCATTCGGCTCGCGCAGATATTATTTTCAAAACGTTTCGATAACTGTAGAGAAGAACACCTTTAATTTCTGCAATACAGAATCTACTGACATGCTTAGATAATCATCTAAAGAGGCACGTAAGAATACCAAAAGGGTACTTTTGAGAAACTACTAATGAGGGCATGCATGTTTGGTCATATGTATGAGATGATGTTATGCTGAGCAATGAAGACGAATTGCTCTTTTGTCGGAAGAAAATTGGAACCCGGTTTATATCCTGATATATGCGGACGATAGTTGGACCTGACATGAATAAATTATAAAAGGGAGCGAAGAAGATGGCTGAAAAAGCGGAAGTCAATATTGAGAAGTTCGTGGATCAATTTGTGGAGATAATAGAATCATATATAAATATAGAACTCCATACTAATATAATATATTTAAAGAATAGTATATATGGCCAAGTATAAAATATCACTATAATCCATGGAATCAGATGGAAAGATTTGAAGTTTTATGAAAATGGGCGACTAAGAATGCCCCATACCAATACTTGCTGAGATGCTGCTCAATTTGAAAAACAAGATCTATTGATATTTAATTTCGAACTTGGAATGTTATGAAGGTACTTTCAAAATCTATAGAAATAGTATTGAATGGAAGAAATAAGGGTAATATGAATCATAAAAAGGAATAGAGGCGTATGAGTTTTCTACAAGATGTGTAATAAAATCATTTGTTGGATATGCAGACTTCAGATTTGATGGAGATAATGGTGAAAGAAATTATTCTACCCAGTTCATGTTTGCGCTTACAGAACGGCTGATATGAGATCAAAGAAGCTGACCACATTGTAACTGTATCGAAACTTGAAGTGGAACATTTCGCACTACATGCAATAGCAGGGAAAGTAATATGGTTGAAACTAAATGGCTCGGATTTGGACAATATTGTGAATGGAACAATGGTTAGATTCGTCGAAAAAACTGTATCGTTACGGATGGTGAAGGAGTAGCGCCATAAATATACATTATAGCATATTGAAATTTAGTACCGTGTTATTTGAGATGTTGTTAAGTATGAGAAATTGACCTACAGTATATCTAATCCGTGGATAATATTGTCGAAATACTAACTAAGGAAATCAGAAGGGTCCTAAAAGATAGGGAAATGAAACTGATTGGCATGAAATGCAGAGAAATTTAATATAAGAAAGAACTTTGAAGTATTGTCTACGGTGTAACTAACCAACAACAGGTATCTTTGTTGGTAGGAGCTGAACTTAGGTTATTGTCTGTAAGGGCTTACTTTTTATTTAATTCAATTATACTGAACGAACCTATTATATTGAAAAGTACGGAGAGTTGAGCGGGTGCCAATCAAAGTAGAAAATCATATAGTTCTATAATATTTAAAGTATCCTTGATTTGAACGGACTCAATTATTATATGACTTTAAAAGTCATATAACTGAGTCATCACTTATATAGAAGAATTGGTATATATATCAATTCTATTTCATAAAATAAATTTTTATCCAGTTTTTCGATTGGTATCTAGTGGAATAGAAGCTTTGAGAGATATCGAAAGCACCGTCGAACATTAGCAACTGTAAGGGTTAGGGTTCCAAGGGACTGTTTTCTTTGATTAACGCATCAGAAAGATTGACTTTTTCTGGTACCCATATGATTTGAACAACATTCCTTTTCTCAAATTCATATCTATTACCTTATTAGCTTACATATGCTCTTATGGATTATTCAGCAAAGTTTCGACATGTTGAAAGTGTGAAGAACTAATATTTGGAATCAACTACCAAAATGAAGGAAATTTCCATACCGAATAGTTTTTGATAAGCTTCTGCCAGAATTTTGGCTTCATCTATAGCTTTACCAGCAACTAGAATTTCTGCCAAGCCAATATATTTCACTCGTAGTCGATATTTATGTGAACTCCATGACATCGTAAGAAAAATGGAATCTTTTTAGCTCTCCAATTTACAGTCCTGCAAAATATGCCTATTGTCCACATTCGTTACTGTGAATTGCATGTGAAAATATAGAGACAAAAAGTGGATATGATTTATTATCTTTGCGGCGTCTGTATTGGATCGTAGCCCCCAGTTTTTGTAGAAGTCTTAAAATATTTCCTTGAGAGATGAGATGCTGATAGTTGCATTGGGAATTTTGTGCTGTAAGTAACGTCAGTGTATTAGAAAATGGACTGCACCTTTCAAATGGTGCAGTTTAGGGCAGTTCCTTTATTCGCTATACAGTCCAACGTATGGAAGGTGTTACAGTACACCGGTTAGTATATTTAGTCTCACTGGGGAATTAGTCTCACTAAGAATTTAGTGTAAGTGAAACAAATTGAAGATTCAGAGATTTGATTGAAAAAAAAATCTAAATGAATATTTTCTTAATAGGATTATTTTTAAAAGAGGGTGTTCAGGGGTGCAGAAAACAGACAAAACATTTAAACCTGAAAAAGAAGACCTGATTAATGACCGTGTAGAGCTGGTACTGGATCGCCATCAAAGTGCTTCCTGTGCCTTTTGACTATTTCTTGCAGGTGGGGGAAGAGCTGCTCTACTCTCCATTTACCATTTAGATCTAATGCTAGTACAAATCTTATCATAGCCTTTATGGCATATGAAAGGCCATTCTTATCTTTCAATTGGTTAACGTATCTCACGATTTGAGCTGCAAGTTGTAAGAAGAATCGATTCCCAGGGTTGGGAAGCTTCCCAGAATTTAAACCATCAATCCACTCAGGACTTCCAAGGAGTTCTGCCTTTTCACATCCCACAACTGTGCCCACCTATTCTTAACTTTTTGAATTACAAAGCTGTCACAAGGTTGGCATAAATCCGTTGAGTTAGGTGCCAAAAAATTTAGAGAAGTTTTTAAGAGTATTAAGTTCGGATTGATGTTGCTCAGTAATTTTATGATCTCCACAATTGTCGAGAAATATTGTACGATCACGTCCATGTTGATATTTTGAAAGTGCTCTTGGCTCATTGAGCCATTGTAAAAATACATGTTGATCCATCCATCCTTTTGGTTGTGTGCTATACGACACACCAGGCACATTACCAGATATATTACGAATAGGATAGTTACTATCCTTATTTTGAAAAATAATGAAAGGTGGCTGAATTAATGCTTTTGGACTCCAGATATTCTGATGAGCATTGTCATTCTATGACCACCGGAAACGACGTCCGCATATTTTACTTCTTCACTGCCGACAAAACCAAGCGTTTTACCATTATCGAAGTTAACAATGAAGTGAGTTTCGTCGACGTTGCCAACAAGGTCCTGATTTAATTTTCCGCTATCAAATAATCGAAAAACAGATCCTAGGTGGTAGGAAAACTTCCTTTATATTTGATCTTTCTTAATCTGAATAATCATTAATTTTCCAGTTTGAAGGTGTGGAATGATGTTGCTTCGATCCATAAAACGTTGAACACAACTATGGATTACTAAATCAATAGTTAATTTTCCATTTTCGATCTATTTTGGTATTAAATTATCTCTTTGCAAATTATTTACTACGTTGTGAGCAACAGCAACCAAGAGCCTCACAGAAAATTTCATACCAAGTTTTGTCAACCTCTCAAATGACTCCCTTAAATTTTGTTGAACGACTATTCCCCATGAACTGAGTTGTCTACCTCTCCATTTACCAACTCTAAGTCTCACCAATTTCCTCCCACATGCTGAGTCCCCTCTTACATGTTCCCACTTTCTTTTTTGTTATGCGATATACCATAAAATCGAAATTGGTATCAGATAATATTTCTTCCTTCTTTTTCCACCGGGACATACCTTTGCAAATGTTAGAATTTTATAAAGATCCAAAACATTATGGAAAGTTAATTATAGTTCTCTTCATTAGACCTTTCAATATATTTCCTTTCTCAATATCATCAATCATCCATCTTACAACAATTTTTGGTTCATATTCTGTAACAGCTTGCTGCACTTTTCGTTTTCTATTTATTCAAATAGAAATTCCAACAGATTCGTTTTATCCTAATGAGAGGTCAGATTGTGTTGAGTTATTGGATGGTTGTCAAATTTGACGGTTGATTTAAAATTGATGACGGCAATTGAAGGTTGGGATTTTGCAGTAGTAATTGTTGAACTAAAAAGTTTTATAGTTGTTGTTGCTTTTGTTGTTGTATAAGTTTCTTAATAACTTGTTGTGGCTGTTTATCTTTACGTCGCCTCTTTAATCTTCCTTTTTCAATTTATTTCACAATTGGGGATCAACTGAATTCTTTCATGTTAAAATAAAGACAAAAAATAAGGAACGTAAGAAGGTTAGGAGTGCAAAAATACAAATGATGGAAATGAAATGAGGATGACTTCTTTTGAGAAGGAAGAAGAATAAGATAAGTTTGAAATAACTCACTTCAGTAATCATAGTTTTCTGTATCATGATTGTTAGTAAATTGACAACGGTCTGATTGATGTCGTTTCTTCATCTGAAAATCGTCGAACTGTTCAAAGGGGAGAATGTTACTGTTTCGAACGAAGAATTTCCATGTCGAACCGTCCAAAGGAAATAATGTTACCGTTCCGAACGACTAATGGACTTGCAAATTGAATTACCGTACATATATTAAAATTTAACGATAGCTGTATTAAAATTTATCAGTTGTGGTGTAAACACTCATTTTCTGTAATTTAATGATTGTTATTTTGGAAATTAAGTGAAACTATTTTAATCAAATTTAATTAATTTCACTTAAATTAATTGATTTTTACATCAATTAGATTAACTGTGGATTTAGACTCAGTTAATCAAAAGGAAGAATTCCAGTATAATTTCAATAACGGTATTAGTCTAAGTGAGACTAAATATACTAACCGGTGTACACGCTTGTAAAGTGGCGGAATAGACTAACGATGGTACAGAAGTCGTTCTACCAGAGCCAAAAGAGCTTTGTCGTCCCGAAGAATGCAAGTTTGGCGGTAGATGATGTCTAAGAAACGCTTGTCTTTATTAGGATTGAAGAGAGGAATCCGCAGGAACCTCTGAAGTAGGCTCCACCTACTGTCGATTGGCCGGGGAGCGTATTGTACAAAGTAGTGGAGCGGGAGCCACCGGTACAATGTAATGGGCAACAATGTACTAAATGCACGTGGCGATTGTGAAAAGCCACCCAAAAAATGTGGTCCTTCACAAAAAAAAAAAATATGACAAAAGCCACTAAAAAATACACGTGTCCAAAAACGAATTGACCACACGACCCCCTCTTCCCTCTTCAAGAGCAAGACACCTTGTGTCGGCCCTAAAAAGGTTTTGTCGATCATTACTTCACACCGATCCTTGAATTGGCTGAGCAGTTCGAATAATTCGACCGATTTTCCACTTGTTCGTGTCTTGTCTTCCCTCCGTCACTTGACGTTCGTCCATTACCGGATTTACTCCGTACGTTTTATTACTTAACGACCATGAGTGGTGTATATTCCCCAACTGGCCAGGTACAGTCAGAAGTTACAACCAGTACCGAAGAAATTCGTATCACCACCAACTCCGTAAACGAAGCAACGTCGCCCGTTAATTCAATGTCAGATCCTGTACGACTTTCATCAGTAAGAGGGAAATACAATATGGTCCAATATCATTTCGGAAATCCCGAACTGACAAAATTTTGTCAATATAGATATGGTGCAGAATCAATAGATGTCAATATGAATTTGAAACCCCAAAGTGACGAAAGGATTTTTTTTATATTTCACGAAGTAAATTTCAATTTGGAAGAAAACAATATCACTTCGAAATCATTTGAAATTTTCCAATTCTGGTATTGGGAAAAGCCAAAAAAATGGACAATTTGGGAAACGTCAATTCCACTTCGATAGGTATTGAAAATGCCCAATGCCCAAATTGGAATATTTTCCCAGCTTTTTTTGTTTCAAATTGGAATTTTTCAATTTTACATTGGACTAATTTGAAAATACGCAATGTTTTGGAAAAAACAAAATATTTGTTCATATTGGGTGAAGTCAAAATCATTTTGGACTATTTCGGAAATCCCAATATTACCAATGGAACATTATGATTTTGCCAATATCTATTTCGGAACTTATTCGAAATGTCCAAACCCCGTCCTGGGAAATCTAGTAAAATTTTCCCTTTCACTTTGGAAATTTTCAATTTCAGTTTGTTATACTTTGAGAAATGTCAAAATTGGTATTCGAAGAAACAATAAAATTAGTCACTTCGGAAGAATTCAATATTATATTGGACTATCTCGAAAATCCTCAATATTACTATTCGAAAATTAGAATGTTACCTAAACCTATTTTGGGAGGTAATTGAAATGCCCAATATACGTACTGGGAAATCCAATGAAATTTTCCTTTTCAATTTGGAAAGTCTCGATTTCATTTTGCTGTACTTTGAGAAATGTCAAAATGGGTATTCGAAGAAACAATAAAATTATTCACTTCGGAAGAATTCAATATTCTATTGGACTATCTCTAAAATCTCCAATATTACTATTCAAAAATTAGGATGTTATCTATACCTATTTTGGGAGGTAATCGAAACTTGTATTTGAAATTCCAAAAATTCCAAAAATTTCAAACCGATGTTCAAAGACATCCTTGAAGGATGTAGTTATACAAAATTTAAAAAATTCGATGGTTAACAACATTTGAAATTTTTGAAAATTGAAATTTTTGAAATTGAAGTGCACGTTTCACATGGATTCGTTTCATTGCACGCACAGATCATGTTCTTTTTCATCAAAGACTAAGCACGGAAATTCTGTTCACATTTTAATGTGTCATCAATGCTCAACAGTAGGAAAAGACAGAGGTCCGGACGGCCCTCTCGACACTTACCTATTCCATATACCTTGTTTGGTACAGCCGAGAGATTGCCTCTTGATAGAGTGACAAACAACTTATTTAAGAACTGTGCGGTTTCTTCTAAAATTGATAACGAAAATGACGACATTCCTATGATTAATATGGACGATCTCATACCCACTGCAGTCTCTGAACAGAACAATGAGAGCAGCAATGAACATGACGAACTGTCAAGTCTTTTTCTGAAAATAGGACAAAATATGAGTGATACATTCTGTAACGAAACATTAGACATATTAAGAAGAAATGGGACCTCTGTAAGTAGTTTCTGTGCCGCCTTTACCACGATGGTATCTATTAGAGAACATTCACGCAAACAGTCTGAATTGGACTTAGAGAGGGAAGGGTTCAAATTAAAAACGTTAGTGTCAAGACAGGGGATGAAGGTTGATATGTACCTTCGGGATGCAGTAGAAGTTATGCGGAGCCAGGTGGTGTGGAACTCATGAGAAATTGGCGAGTAGATATCGTTGCTCAGCGGTGTTGCGTGCTTCACGATCTAATCAAATTATTGGTCAACCCTGCTGAGCTTCAACTGTGTGTCACAGCGGCCGACGGGTGTATTTATTATGAAAAGAAAGGCGCTAGATAATGATTGAATTATGAATAGTGCCTGGAAATGATTGAATTATGAATAGTGCCGGGACAAATACAGTAATCAAAGTGTAACGACCAGCAGCGCGACCCCAGTAGCTCAATTGGCAGTTTGTCAATTACTGGGAACGGGAACTGCGAGTTCGATTCTCATCGGTGTCATGCTGAAAGAACTTGGGCGGCAAATATCCCCTTTGCGGAGTATTTTCTGCATGGCGTGCCATTTGACACGTGTCAACTCAAGTAGAGCAAAGCCTAGGTAAATACCAAGTATTTTTGCCCATCATTTTCATTCGGTGAATCTATTCACGAAATCTGCGGAAAATATATCGCGCAATTCCCCGTTTGAATAATTCGTTTAAGTAAGCCATTATTGGTTGTAAAGGTAGCTATCCAGTTATTGGTAGGCTTAGACATTATATTGTGGGCACAAGTTAACTATTTACTACGAGGAGAACGTTCTTCATTGTAAATCACCACCCTGGCAACTACCTTCTCACTTTCATTTATCAGCACTCTCTACATCGTTCCATCAATTAAATCAGTACTCTTCACAAAGAAGAAGCTGGATATGATGCGCATCCTCTTTCAGAGAGACTTTTCAACTGCTACGACGTTCTGCAGCCTACCTTATCCAATCGGTCCGCGACGTGGTAAACCGTATAACCACACACATCCTGCGACTTGTTCCAGGAGTATAATTCACCTCATTTTCTCTTTAGAGATGCGCTTTCCCCGACAACATCATATTCAACCATGAATTATCCATTCATCTGATGTGTCTCGAAGGGACCCGGTTATGCCCGTGATGGAATTTAATACCGGTTATCAGAATTCGGTGTTTAAATAAAATAAGACTTCGGAAAAACTTTGGGAACACTTTCATTTATAATGGGCTAGTGTGTCTTCCAGGTATCCGAACCGCATCAGGTTAGACCAAGAGAGGTCATTTATTAGAGGAGATTTTCGTGATGAAGCTCAATTCCAAGGGATTGAACTTCACTTCAGCGGAACTGAGGATCATAACTCAATCGGATAAGGCGAATCTTATCGTCGCCCTCTCTGCGAGATTTACTAGAATCTAAAAACGAAACACCCTACTGTGTCAAAGGAATTTACATTAAGGCTGCCATCAAGGCAATAAATTACACGGAAGGTCCCTCAGGGTTATCACTCTCTCTTCTGGTATACGTAATTCAGCCGTCTTTCCCAGTGACTAACAGGAATATTCCGGTGTAAGCAGAGAGGATAAGGGCTCTCTCCTGTGCTCAATAGGAGATCGAAACTGTTCAGGTCTAGGATAGTATCAGAAGGGCTTTGGGGTCAAGACTTACACCTACTACTATGTATAGACTGGAAATATGGAACCTGTTATAGTATATAAAGAAAATTCTAGAAGATGGGAATGTCCGTATATATAGAACGGATAAATAAAAGGATATTTTGGGTGTCTGACGGTGTTACTACAAAACCCTTCTTTATTACAGAATTAATACCTTCAAGGTTAAGGGGGAAATATAGGGACTTGGATGAACTTCATTCAATATCCTGCTACACTTAAGGCGCTTAAAAATTACCTGATTAAAATATTGAAACCACAAGATCTAATATGTGACTCTGAGAACGATGTCGATGTGATGAGACAAGAAATTGATGGTCTTAAGAAAAGAGGCTGTTTTTCGAGTGTGGATCGACAGTCCCTACCTCCTTCAGAAAACTTACTCGGTGGCATAGTTGTGATATCAATTAAAACTGCCGGAACAACTGAACAAAACTACAACGCTTGCCTTTTAGTCCAGGGCCACTGAGGTAAATAAAAAGAGTCCCTCATCCACAACTCACCTACTCCGCGACATAAGTCAGTAAGGATATTACTGTCCAAAACTGGGATGAGAGGCTTCAATGTCTGGGCCCAGGACGTTTCACAAGCATACATCCAGAGTGAGTCTCACCCGGGATGTGTACCTGCAACCTCATAAAAATTTTGTTTAGGGAAGAGAAAGTGCTTAAAATTATAGAGACCACTATATGTTTTATGGTTTTGCAGGAGCTGGGGACTATTGGTGGGAGCAATTCAGCACGCATACTATGCGTGCTGAATTTCTCGGACCAATAGTCCCTTAAATCATCCTTCCCATATCCTGTCATACTATGACAGGATATGAGAAAGATGATTTAAATATGGAAACTACTACAGGGGACCTTTCTCATTATATAAAATTAGATACTTATAGAAAAGTAGAAATGATGATAGAACTCTAGGTAGATGATTCGATGGGTGTTAGTAATAAGGAATTAGAATGATTCAGTAAACGTACTGAAAGGAAGTTCGATTCTCATCCTCGTAGTATAGCTCCTATGGTATTTGCAGGTATCGAAATTGATAGGAAGGAAGCATTCATCATCACACAAACTAACTATATACTACTAGAAATTGGTTGAGCTATAGTATAGCTCAACCCATTACCAGTAACTGCAACGTTTGATTGTTTTCGATCTTTACGACACCAACTGGCATGGTTGAGAAATTGTAGACCTGACGTGATGGCTGGTATGAACCTACTATCCAGGGTACTGGAGGTTAAATTTGATTAAACTCATACAAAATTGATAAACAAGATAGTAAAACATCTTCAATCTACATCCCGCCTCGTAAATCCGTTTCAAATCCTCTACGAAGGATCAATCAGACTGGTTGAATTCTCTGATGGTTCCTTTTTCTCAGCAAAAAAGAAATTGGTTGAGTGTTTTAAAAGCTATACGACCTGTTGCATGTATGTTTACTTGTATACGGGCATACACACATTTTTTTCATTACGGATACCATACAGTATACAGTTTTTCGAATTGTTTGGTCTCAAGTTCAATTCCGACTTGAAAGTCTTTTGTACTGATTAGGATAAATTCCGAGTGCAATTTATCAATGACAAATTCAATAAATTTTGGCTCGTTGTATCAACAGTCGAGAAATCCTAATTATAGTATTTATAGGGACACTGACAATTGCTCTAATAAAAACGATACATTATCCATAACATATCACGCGCCATGAAATGTATTTTATTTCTCAATGTCAGAGATTTCTACAGCAATTACATACAAGTTCCGTCAATGAAACTTATTATTAAAATTTAGGCTAATTATTTTCTAGAATAATCATTGATACATTTTATTTCAATACCGACTTCCAGTCCTCTCCTTTTCTCAAAAGGTTTACTAAATTAGATGTTTTTTAGCCCATATAGTCCCAATTTCATATAAAACTCAGTTTTTGGCACAAACTGCACAATACGTAGTTCACTACGAATGTTCTGTGCCAATAACTCCATTTATGCCTCAAATATGAGTAGCGCAAAATGATACATACGGGCCTCCACGATATGAATGCCAATATTCCTTTCGGAAGGCACTGAAGAGGTGGTGTAATACCTCGCCAGTGGCAGGTACTGGGAACCACCCACACTAATTCCAACCTTTCTTTTCTCATCCATTCCCTTTCCTCCCGTATCTCTTTTTCTTCTTTTTCCACTTGTTAAGTGCTTACATACCTGTGAACTTCGTTCTACCGGTCTCTAAGCACCACAGTGCTAGAAAAAAATGCCACCTCGTCGACAATAACTGGTCACTGATTAGAATGATCGTATCCCTCTTGAGGAAACTATCCCCAACCTTGAGCCGACCGACGTCACAAAAAACCAACTCTGCGGCCAAGCACCATTTGTTTGCGATCAAGCCAATTTAAATTTCTCCCCACTTATTTATCTACCTGAAGGGCATCGTTACCGTGTGGAGCATGCGATCGTCTCCATCGCCAACATTTTCTCCTCAACGGTTTTTACAGTCCACCGACGTGTCTAGCTTCCTTTCCTCGCTATACCACCCCGTTCTACTATCTTATCACATACCTCGACAAAACATTTGGGTGGGGTACTACATGTTTAACTCTACAGTTGCTTCAATATATACAGGATTCTCTAATGTCTTTCTTCTTTGCATGCATTTCTATGTGAGATCTCTTGTTAACAGTTTCAAATTATCGAGGGATTCTGCAAAAGGAAGAAGAGCGTTGAGATAATTTTTCATTGGGTTGTGCTTTTTTTTATGTACGTGCAGATACGATATGATTGTACTGTTGTGCCACGAGGATATTGTTTTGTCGCAATCCCATTTCAGTACATTTTGAACTATTCGGATAATCTATACCCGAATATTGGTATACCTTGTTGTACCTTGTCTCTGGATCCAACTTTCATTGTACGATTTATAATTATTCCATATATGGCTCGGCAATTGTTTCTTCTGTAAAATGTTGGCTAGTTGGCGTTGGTGATATAATTGGTTCATCCGCTTGTAGTTGATCTTCTTTATCTACTTTATCTAGCTCTGGCTTGAAGCATGGTTTTACCGACATTGTTCTAAAAAGTAACGGGAATAGGATATTTTAATAATTGCCCTTTCACGCTTCAATTGAGATAAAAGTAGATGCTTCTTCCTAGTTCTTTTCGTTTGTTCTATAAACGCAGACTTTTGCACGAGCTGTTGTTTTTCGCCGATCGTTTGACTGTTCGATTTCAAGATCGAAGTTAATCCATCATTTTTCGCTATTTCTTTCTCTCCTGTGACTATTTTGCCCTTTTTTGGTTCATGCGCTGTTCCTGTTTTGTGTATCATCGTATGTGAAGGGTACTGTTATTAATACATTTCTCCATATAGCCAACAAAATTGTTGCCAACAAAATTGTTGATGAAATAAAATATCGTTTAATGCTTACGAAAATTGGCGTCAATAGTACGCAGGATAGTACGTATGTGATTGATGTGGTACGTGTACTTTGAAGTTGATTGACAGGTTGTTGTCGGTGAAGGGGATCAGTTTCCAATGCGACGTGCGAGTGCATGAGTGCCAAAAAAAAGGGAAATTAAGCAGCGGCTGTACGTATAGAGCAGGCGTTAAAAGGTAGGAATTACGGAAGTGTGACGAATGGAAGAATGGAAGAATGGAAGAATGGAAGATGGAAGATGGAAGATGACATGTCATACCCACATTAATTTGGTGTATGACCAAATACTTTCTCCTACACGCGCACTGTATGTACGCGCAATCCTCCCTGTTAACAAAACAATGACTAATGGTTTCTACACGTGTACTTTCATAAATTCAAAATCTAATCCTCATAGTACAGCCCCCATTCCTTATTTTCATATTTCTTTCAACTTCACTGTCCCACGGAACACTATCCCACCACCCCTTCTGTCTCCCTCCTGTCTCCCTCCCCTCTCTCCCGTCTCCCGTCTCCCGTCTCCCGTCTCGCTCTCCCGCCTCGCTCTCCCTCTCGCTCTCCCTCCCCTCCACCTCTCTCCCCTCTCAACCATGGAAAGGGCGTCGTCCGTGATGGCCGAACGACAACTCCCCAGTCATGCCCAAAGCCCACCGTTTCCACCACTACCACTACCACTACCACTACCACTACCGCTGCCGCCGTTACAGCTGCACCAGCAATCAGCACCTGCTCAGCACCTGCCGTGGAGTGCGCCGCCTGTACTGACGACAACGACGACGGCCGTGGCGGCATGTACACAGCAGGACATTGCACTGCTGTATGAGAGCGGGCGGGCGGAGTGTGCGGACTCCACAATGTCTGCTGCATACTTTCCGGCATCATCATCGGGTGATCGTTTCGGTGCAATGACGTGTACACCTAATAACCACAACAGCAACCACAGTAGCAACCACAATAGCAACCACAACAGCAACCACAACAGCAACCACAACAGCAATCACAACAGCAACCACAACAATCACAACCACAGCAACCGTGCAGCAGCAACAACAACCACGTCTTACGCTAACATGTCACCGGCGAAGGGCCGGTCTACGAAAACGTTCAACTGCATCCTGAACGTGAAGTACACGGCGTACGGTAAGTACAACGACGGGGGAAAGGAGTTGCAAGCGCAGATTGGGCATGAGGCGGAGGTGCGGTCAGACTCGATGGTGCAGGCGAAGGCGGCGGGGATCCTCGGCTCGCAGT